>JAQZBX010006142.1:30946-54306 GCA_029593785.1 Cabassous unicinctus | reverse complement strand
TTTTTTTTAAAGATGAGACTGGTAGGAAGAATATGAAAGCTGAGGCAAATAAGAATCAGAGGCACGACAGCTAGGCTGTTGTGAAGATGAGGGAGGGCATGATGCAGTTATTACAAAGCAGTTCAGCATCACAAGAACCCAGCACTTGGAGGCCGAGTGTTTGGGGACCACAGAACACTCCTAGGCAGGGGTCTAGATTCCAGACTCTAGAATTAACAGCTATCAACCCATTCAAACCCAAAGAACATTAGCCATTATTGTAGCAGTTTGGCATTATTTATGAATTCCAAAGATAGATATTGGATTATGTTTGTGAACTGGTCTTTTCCTCTGGGCATATTAGATTATATTGGATTCAGAGGTTTTGCTTTTACTTGATTAAATGATTAAGGCTTTGATTGGGCCATGTCAGCAAGACGTTGAGTCCCTTGGTGGGCAGGGACTCACATAGAAACCACACCACAGAGAAGGGATTTTGGAGTTTTAATGCTGGAGCCTGGGGAAGTAAGCATACAGAGGAGCTTGGTCATGAGAAAGGAGAGAAGGCCCTGGTTAAGAGACAAGCTGTTCCCCTCATAGTCTACAGCTGGCCTTGTGGAGAGAAGCAAGCCAGAGCCTGGAGAGGAGAAAGCCCTGGAAAGAGAGGAACCCAGAAAGCCTGAACCCTGATAGACATTGGCAGCCATCTTGCTCCAACACATGGCCATAGACTTTGGTGAGGGAAGTAACTTATGCTTTACGGCCTGTAACTGTAAGCTTCTACCCCAAATAAATACCCTTTATAAAAACCAACCAATTTTTGGTATTTTGCATCAGCACCTCTTTGGCTGACTAATACAATTATCTAACTTGATGTTTGTAAATTTTCAAGGTTCACATTGCTACCCATCTGGTACCATACCAATAAAAAGCCTACCTGTGTCTTTCACATTGAAGGAAGGAATCAGAGACTTGAGGTGTTATGTGAGATCTGAACCTAGGTAAGACTGCAAAGGGTTTGTTCTTATTCCGAGATAAGATCTTGATGCCTCAATCCACATCTCTTCAGCCCATGGCTGATGGCACTGGCACCATAGCAGAGAGTTCTGGATATACCTCAAGCACTGGCTGCAAAGCTCTCTGCTTTCTACAAAGCCTTGCAGCTCATACAACCTGAGTACAGGTTCAGCCTAAAACTGTGTGTGTTGGGGGTTCATGCCACTTGGGTCAACCCTTAATCAGTGGAAGGAGGAATTGGATGTATAAACACGCAGCTACAGGTCCTTGGGGTGGGGAATTCCATGGTGCATCCTTCACGGCTCCTCCATGGCTCCCAGCAGTGCTGAGTCCCACTTGTTCACAGCAGTCACCAGTTGTTTGTTGTTTTTCCTTCTTTGACATATTCTCCAGGTCCCTCACTCCTGTTCACCTCTGAATTAACTACCTGCACCCAATTCTTCCTCTCACACTCTACTCTCAGGAGACCCAAACTAAGGCAATTTCTTCTTTGTAGATTTCCCATTTTAGAGTTTCCTCCATTACCCACCACAGGAGGCCTCAGGCTGCCACAGTAATTAATGAAATGAGTCTAAGGTGTTCAAGACTTAGTAGTATCATTCCACTTATTAAAAAGAAGATGATATGATCATTAAACAAAGGAAGGAATAACTTTTGGTGGCTATTGGGATCAGTGGTGAGAAGCACTGATGTTCTGCCATAATCTTTAACCCTACCCTTGACATTTCTATTTCTAAAATAAGGTAAAGAAAAGGGAGACTAATACTCCAGTTGCATAACCTGACAATTCTATAGCTAGAGTGCAAATCCTACCCCTTTATTGATCTCCTGCTGAGCTCTTGTGATGGAGCGCAAAAGACTCCATCAGATTAGAGGACACGAAGATCTGGCAAACATCTGTACTCCTAAGGCCTTTTTCCCATTTAAATCTGTGTCTTCCCTTCTTTCCCACCTTCCTTTCTTCTCCCTCCTTCCTTCCTTCCTTCCTTCCTTCCTTCCTCCCTCCCTTCCTTCCTTCCTTCCTTCCTTCCTTCCTTCTTTCTTCTCCCCTCTTCCTCTTTCTTTCTCTCTTTTTCTTTCCCTATAAATCCCAAACTAGACTCCTCCAAAACCAGGATTTTTAGTGTGTATGTGTGTCTAGGCAGGAAAGCAAGGCAGTTGCTGGAGAGACTCAGAGCCTGGGAAGGCAGTTGTCCTGTTGGATCTTCTCTTCCCCAGTTTAGAAATATCAACATGGAGGATGGGGAAAGTATTCGTATGAAATTCTATGATTTGAACATAAACTCCACAATGAAATAAAGCTTATCCCAAATTAATAATGAGGGAAAACGAATGTCTCAAATAACACAGCAAATTGTCATCAGCTAAATGTCAAAAAGACAGGGGGCAATAGCCAGTAAATGCAGAGCCTCCCAAAGAAAATTTCTGAAGTTTAAATCAGGACTACCCAAAATTGTGAGATATGTGAAATGGCCCTCTCTCCTCTCCTGGAACTCCCCACCTCTCAGAACCTACTCCATATCCTATACAAAGGCCCGTCCTCCCAACCAGCTATCAGCTAATTCCAACTGATGTGTGAAGCCATGAAATCAGAGATTCAGCTCTGACAAGGAGCTCCCAAACATCAAAAAAAAAAAAAACCCTTTAAGATCAGAAGAAATAACTAGCAATGGAGTTGTGTTGGTTAGGCTAATGTGTCAACTCGGCCAGGTCATTGTGCCCAGCTGTTTGGTCAAGAAAGCACTGGGCTAATTGCAATACAAGGACATTTATGGGCTTTAGTCATCAGTGAGTTTACTGCATAGATGGCTGATTATATCTACATCAATCAGGGAGATTGCTGTCAGCAATGAGTGACACTTTATCCAATCAGTTGAATGCTTTAAAAGGGGAAGTGATTTCAACATTCAGAGAGAATTTCCCGGCTTGTTTTTGGACAGCTAACATCTCCCGGAAACTAATCAAGGACCTTCATTGGACTTTCATTGGAGCCCCTGGTTTGCAGCCTGCCTGTGGAACCTGGACTTGTGTATCCCCACGGTCATGTGAGAGTCTCTTATAAAATCTCATATTATTGACAGATATTTCCTGTTGGTTCTGTTTCTCTAGTGAACCCTGACTAATACAGAAGTGAATCCAGGCATAATGACAGGAATGAGAGAGATACATGTGAGAGAGGGGAATTTGCAGGGCACCACTAAATTGTGCCCCATGGAGGGTCCCTAATCTGCCTACTTGTATTCTAAGCCCTCCACAGCCACTGTGGGTCTCTCTGTAACAAGGCAGAATGTAAAGAAACAAATTACTTAATTAACCTATACTTTCACGTGCCCACAAAAGCCTCAAGAATTTCACGGGAAAATAAACATATTTTAAAAATAAACTTTGACACTCGAACCTGAGAGCAGCTCGGCTGTTTTCCTGCCTTGGAGTGAGCCCACCAGAAGCCAGTGGCTATAGGATAGACAGCTGGGAGGGTGTCAGCTTTCACAGGGCAATGACATGGGTGATGACTTACTCTGACCTTCCCCACCCAGGTGTGGAGAGCCCTTGTCCTTCACTATGGACTGGCAAGCTCCCTGCAAAGCCTACAAGCCCATTAAAAAAATAATCAACCTCATTTCTAAAGAAAAGAGAAATGCAGTTATTTTCAGGCATTTATTCTGCACAATAAAATAAAAACTCAGTTGCTGGAATGACCTTCAGGTGAAGAGAGGAGGCCCTTCATCTTTACTGTAGTTCTGTTACCCCAGACATGATGGCATCTGTGGCAGTTTGATATTATGAATTTATGAATTCCAAAAAGAGATATAGATTATGTTTGTAAACTGGTCTGTTCCGCTGCGCAGGATACCCTTTGATTGATTGAAATTCAAAGGCTTTACATTTATTTGATTAAATCAAGATTAGAGCTTTGATTAGAACACATCATTAGGGCATGCAGGGTTGAGTCCCCGCCCCCTTGGTGGGCTATATAAACAGATGCTCAATCAAGAACACAGAAATAGATACACAGAGAAGAACACAGAGGAAGAGAGACAGCTCCATAGACACAGCGAGGCCCCGGGAAGAGAGATGAGCCATTTGCCTGATAGTCTACAGCTGACCTTGTGAAGAGAACATAGCAGCTGAACCTTGAAAGAAACAAGCCCCAGGAAGAGAGACAAACCCTATGCCAGCCTACAGCTGAGATCAGAAGAAGCTGGACCCACAGAGCCTCAAGAAGGAAGAGGAAGGCTGAACCCTTGCAGACATCGCCTGCCATCTTGCTTCAACACACGGCAACATAGTTTTGTAAGGAAGTAACCTTGAATTGGATTCTTTGGGGCCTTGTAACTGTAAGCTTCTACCCCAAATAAATACCCTTTATGAAAGCCAACAGATTTCTGGTACTTTGCATCAGCACCCCTTTGGCTGACTAATACAGTGTCCTAGGAAGAAATTTTTTACTGAAAAACTCCCTTCTTATTTCTTATTCAAATGTGGGCAAGGAAATATGGCACAAAAGGAAAAATGGTTTCAAATATGCACCAGAATCTATATCAATTAGCTTTTGCTGAATGACAAACCACCCCAGAGCTTAGAGGCTTAAAACAACAACCATTTATTTAGCTCATAGCTGTGGGTCAAAAATTTGGACTCATCCTGGTGATTCCTCTAATCTTGAATGGACTCACTCACGTGTCTGAGCATGGGGACTGGATGGCTGTCAGTTGGGCTGACAGGGGCAACTTGGCTCCATGTTTCTCATCCAGCAGCAGGATAGTCTGGGCATATGCTAAGGAGGGATGGGGATTGTGGCCATTTTCACAATCTGGTACAGGTACTGTGCTTTGCCTCTATAGGACAAAAGGAAAATTTTGAAGGTAAAATTAAAAGAGAAATCTTGGCATTCTGATTGCTTAAAATTGCATGGAACACACTTCAGTACATGCTACATAAAATTAAAAGTTAATTTAATTTCTGAATTTGAACTTCACAGAGCTCACTGGTGTATTGGTGTCACATGTGTGCAATGATGATATGCTGAGATAGCTTTTATGTATATGTTTGTCTTAATTCAGTAACTTCATATCTGTGACAGGGAGATAAGGATACACATCAGATAAAAAATTTAGTTTCTACATTTAGAGTTAATTTTACACTGCATACATTACTGATTTATATTCATAATCTGTCCCTTTGCGGATGAAATTTTGGTACCAAAATGATCAAGTGGAAAAGCAGTCTAATACTGGCAAAATAAACTACTATGGGTACAATTAGCCACCTGGAACTCAATAAATGCAGTTGACTAACCAGCTGGCTTCCAAGTGGAAGCTGGAACTACTTCACTCTATTTCTTCTCCCATATTATTAGTGGAGGAAATTTTTTTAGGCATAATTTGAAGGGCAAAAATAGGAATATTAGGAGAACACCTGAAATCTCTCGAATGGGTACCACTCTAGAATAATTTATTAATGGCTAGCATAAATTTGTTTTGCTCTAAGCCATTTTTAAAGCATTCAAAAGTACAAACACACTTCCTCTATATGCTTTATCACATAATTTTGTTTTCTTTAACAGAAGAATATTGGGTTTCTCCTTATTTACTTGAAAGGTAAATATTTAATCTTGTTAAGAGGTACTTAAATGTAATTCCAAGATTTATTTTTTATGTTTATGTCTTTGATTTTAATATCAGATAGATCATTACAAGCATCAGTTGATTCCTTCTAGTGGCTTTAGAAAATATACACATATGTCAAGTCCATAAAAGAACTTTGCTGTGATTATGAATCTTTAACATAAGCTCAAGTGTAAACTTCTTAGTGCATTTTTCTTCCTTGGGTCTGGATATGTCCATGTTTATATAACCAAAATAAAATTGGCTGACAGTGGCTTTTCAGAGTAATGGGTCTATTAGTCAGTCAAAAGTGGTGCTGATGCAAAGTATCAGAACTCTGTTGGCTTTTTTTTCTTTTTTAAACAATTTATTGAAGTATATCATTCATACATGAACATACATAGTAAGTTCAGTAAACATCATGAACTTACAAAACAAACATGGAACATCACAGAGGGCTCCCACACATCATCCTCCCACACACAAACACCCTGCGTTGTTGTGAAACTATAGTCTGTATCTTCCCCCCCTATACATTTTTTAAAGGATTTATTTATTTACTTACTTACTTTTATCCATTTTTACACCCCCACCCCCTCCCCAGTTGTTGCTGTTTCTGTGTCTGTTTTTGCTGTTTCTGTGTCCATTCGCTGGGCAACTCTCTGTGTCTGTTTCCTGCCCTCTCTTTTCATCCTCCTCCTCCTTTCTTCACTGGGATTTGATCCTTGTAACATCCCTTGTGTCACTCTCCTGTTACTTCATCCACTTGCTGCATGACTCGCGGGGGCCTGGCGGCTCACCCGTGCATGGGGCCTGTTGGCCCATGAGCATTTATTTTTTTATTTTTTTATTTTTACCAGGAGGTCCCGGGGATTGAACCCAGGTCCTTCCATATGGGAGACAGATGCCCAACCATCTGAGCCACATCCGTCCCCCTGCTGTATCTCTTAAGTTTGACCAAAGATACCCAAAGTTACAGTCTTTTCCCATACAGGATGGTCATATAATAAATCAGGCTTAGTTTATCACCAGCATTCTAAAAACCAGACCTAGGGAGAAAAACTAGGTCTGGGGACACATGCATGTTTTCTAATATAGCAAATGTTTAGCCTACCCTGATTATCACAAAATCAGGACAGCGAGAATATTCGCATTCTGTTGGCTTTTATAAAAGGTATTTTTTGGGGGTAGAAGCTTACAGTCGCAAGGCCATAAAGAGTAAGTTACTTCCCTCACCAAAGTCTGTTGCCATGTGTTGGAGCAAGATGGCTGCCAACATCTGCTAGGGTTCAGCCTTCCTCTTCCTCTTAAGGCTCCATGGTCCCAGCTTCTTCCAATATCAGCTGTAGCTGGGATAAGTCTCCTCTCTCCCATGGCTCATTCCTCTTTGGGCTCAGCTATTCTGTTCTCTCCACAAGGCCAGTTGTAGACTATCAGGCTTTCTTTCTTCCCAGGGTCTCTGCCGTGTCTATGGAGCCATCTCTAGTCCTCTGTGCTCTTCTCCTGTGTGTTTACTTCCTGGGGCTCCAGCATCAAAACTCAAACTCTCTCCTCTGCCATGTTATTTTCTCTGTGAGTCCCTACTTACCAAGAGGGTAAGGACTCAACAGCCTACTGATGTGGCCCAATCAAAGCCCTAATCATAATTTAATTAAGTAAAAGAAAAACCTCTGCATTTAATACAATCAAAGGGAAACACACCCAGAGGAACAGACCAGTTTACAAACATAATCCAATATCTATTTTTGGAATTCATAAACAATACCAAACTGCTACAATGGGCAACTGGACATGTTCCTAAGTAGGGCAGTAGGAATCTGAGCTGCCTGGGACATAGCCAGGTATAACCTTGTATTTGATAGAGTTTACTAATTAATGATTAGAAACATTGTGACAGTTTGAATTTGGTAAATCCCAGAAGAGATTATGTTTTTTAATTAATCCATCCCTGTGGGTGTGAGACCCTCTGATTGCATCAGATTTGGTTAAGGGACTGTGATTAGAACACATGATTATATCGCTTTTGATTGTACTATATCAGTGAGGCAGGACTTAGGTTGGATAACCACCTTCTTGCTAGGTCCTATATAAACTGAGAACCCACAGAGAGACACAGAAAAAGGAAGCCACCACTTTGACCTGCCATGTGAGAGAGGACTTAAGGACTGCTAGCAGCTGAAGCTGAAGCATGAAGCCCCCAAGAGGCTGGGCCCACAGAGCAGCTCAAGGCTGAAGAGATGAGCCATATGCCTGAACACCCACAGCTGAACTCCAGGAGATGGTGAGCCTTGAGGGGAAGGCAGGGACCTCAGCAGAGATCAGCCGCCATCTTGCTTCACCACGTGGCAGGACACCAGGATCTCTAGTAGCTGACTTTGGTGAGAAGGCAACTCTGATCCTGCCTTGATTTGGACATTTTCACAACCTTGAAATTGTAAGCTTTTACCCTAATAAATTTCCCGTTATAAAATTTCTGATACTTTGCAATGGCAGTCCTGTGGCAAACTAAGACAAATATCAACACCGAAAAAATGGACTATGCGATCACGACTGGCACCACTCTAATCAGAGAGAAACAGTCAGCATGGTAAGAAAAGGGTGAACAGAACCAGTGTGAGGGAGCCCTTAGGAGTCTAGATTTCATTCGCTGATACTGAGGGCTCTACATCTTTATCCTCTGTGCACAGAAAGAACATTTCTCCTATTCAGTGCATTTGAGAATGCACAGGAATTAACTTGTGTTTTGCATGAAGACATAACAGACTTAAAATCCATTTCAAACATGAAGGACATGTATTCTTAATCAGTTAGAATTACTGGGAAAACCATATAATTTTGAATGCTGCCAAAGGAAGAAAGGGTGTAAAGAGTCGGCAATTTGGACAGCACACCAGTTATAACGAGAATTTTTCAAGGTGCAGATTATTTTTGTAAGTGCTTACAATACAGCCCCTGATGAAATTTGCTTAGTATAACTTAATGACTATTTTGTGGTTGGAGTGGGTTTAAAAAAAAAATTTTTTTTATTGGAGAAGTTGTAGATTTACAAATCATGCTTAAAATACAGAGTTCCCATATACCACTCTATTACCGTATTATTAACACCCTGCATTAGTGTGGTACACTTGTTACAATTGATGAAAGAACATTTTTCATAATTGTACTATTAACTACAATCCATGGTTTAGGGTTCACTGTTTGTGTTGTATAGTCTTATGTTTGTTTGTTTGTTAAATTTTTATTCTAGTAACATGGATACAACCTAAAATTTTCCCTTTTATCCACATTTAATTGTAGAATTTGGTGCTGTTAATTATGTTCCCAGTATTGTGTGTAATATGCTTTATATAGGCTTTATTGTTGACTAAACCGGACATTCTCTACCTTGGCTGCTCATTAGAATGACCCAAGACCGTTTTAAAGAATAACGAGGGACAGGCCCTAGTAAAATGAAAGCAGAATCTCTGAGGGTTAAGCCCAGGCCTCTGTATTAGGTAAAGATTCCCCTAATCTGCTGGTCTAGTGAGAATGCAGAACCACTGGACGACGACATCAATTTTCATCATTAAAGCATTATTCCACATTGTCTCATAAAGGCTAAATAATAATATTTATGTCTATTTGAGACACTTCTCATTAGAACAAATGGATACATATTTTAAAAAATAAATGGTGTGCTTGGCTTGATCACTGGGAAACGTCCTAAAATACTCCAGTAATTACCTTCATCAATTTGTACTAGATCAATTTCAAAGAATATGAAATGCGTATGCTAATGTGACATAAATCTATGTAAATTATATAGCCATATAATTAGCACCCTGAGGTTCTTCTGGTAAATTTATCCTAAGCTGTAGCTATGAAACTATAAATTCTAAAACTGGCTGCTGAAGGAGGGTACTTTTCAATTAGGGTACTTTCTTTTAGCTAAATAATTGAGTAGCTCAGTTGATTGTAAAAACCTGTAGGTTAGAAACAAGAAAAATGTTAATGTCCTCATTAGGGTATAATATGTTCACGTAGAGAAAGAATTCATGAAGCTGAAAGAAAGAAAAATGGAAATGATTCTGAAAGTATGACAGCTCTTTAGTGGAATTCTGTGCCAACCCATCACTTAAAGCTAGGTAGTTTTGGCATCTCCATGTATTTGACAGTAATCCAAAATGGTTCATTCTAATTCAGAATGTATTGCCTCATTTAGCTCTATGGAGATACAAGGAAAAATATATTTATATACACACATACGAGAAAGAAATTTTACTCTCTCTCTCTCTTTTTTTTTTCCCTAAATAAATAACTGTCCAAATGTATTCATAGAATGAGTTTGCCTAATTTTTCCTTCATATTACTTAAAGGGTATAAAGTTTTTCCAAATACTGTTTCTCAAACTTCGGCCTTTTCTAGTTTCTGGCTTCATTTTTGGATTGGAGATTATAAATGCTCACATAACCAACTGCAGGTTTAATAATTTTGGAATGTTACTTATCCACTGAAAGCATTTTAGGCCAAAAATTTGGCATAAAAAATCTCTTTGAATTTTCTGGTATAATTTTTTGGGGTGATTTATTCATTCACATTTTTTCTAGAAAGGACTGTAGGCTAATAAAGTAGCTCACCTGGTAGAAATCTCAGAGTTCAGAGAACACAATTTAAGCTTCAAAGAACATAAAAATAAGATAAATACAAGGAAATAGAAAATAAATAAGCATAAAAGTATGGCATACTGTCTTCTATAAACTCTTCATGGTTATCTTCAAATGTCACTTGGTGTCTTTTTCATATTTAGGAAGAAAAGATAAGACAAAAGCAGAAAACACTTAGTTATTTTAAAATTTAAAGTTTCAATGATGTTTAAAAGTAGAAGGCTGAACTCATAGAATGCTGATGGGCAGTTTACAAACAGGTGTCTCAAGACAAATGTTCAATTAAAAGTTTTCCTTTGTTGTTGTGGTTTTTTCTTCTTCTTCTGCTTCTGGAAATCTCAGGAAAGGAGAGAAGAATTTTTATGAGAGGATACATATTCTACCCAATAATCCATGAACGTAATTTATTACATTAAGATATCTTTCTCTAAAAGCCAAGTAATCAAATCTGAGGCATTAGGAATAAATTGATCAGAACGGAAAATTACATGGAAGGCTTTCCATTACAGATGGCAGGTTGAGCACACGACCTACACCTCTGCCCACTCATGTTCCCTCCAAAATTACCAGAAAGATCTTTTGAAAAATATGCAACCATAGATGCACCACCAGTGACCCAGAAACATTAAGGAATATCTGGAAGATAGAAGTAGATAGGATAAAATTAATGGAGAGAGAAGAAGAGAAAACCGCAGTTGAAGAAATAGCACACTCCCAAGAACTCAGGAAAGCTGAGCACAAGTAATAGACAGCCCAGGTGAACAGTCAGAATAAATGATCTCAGAGAAAATAGAGCTGGTTCAATGAACAGAATAAGGGCCTTTAAAATTGTCACCTATGTCTCAGAGAAGTTCTAATCTGAAGGATATTATGGTAAGTCGTTGAGAACCGATTATTCACTTATTTATTCATTTCCCAACTTGCAAATATGTATTAAGTGCCTACTATGTGCCATGTACTATTATAGGTGCAGGTGTCTAACTTCAACAAACAAAAATGCCTGCCCTCTTGCAATTTATGCAAGAGTACACAATCAATTAATAGAATATAATATGTCACAAGTAAATAAAGTAATATGGAGAAAAATAAAGCAGAGGATGGAGTAAGGGAGTGAATGGTGGAATTGGAATTTTAAATAGAAGGGTCAGGAAAGACTTTGCTAAAATCTGCATGATTTAAGGAAGCAAGTCATGCAGACATTGGGAAGAGTGTTCCAGGCATCACGATGAACAAGTCAAAGGCCCTGGGGCAACAGTGTGTTGGAACAGAATCAGAGGAGGGAAGACTCACAAATGATGTGGTCAAAGAAGGAGCAGAGGTCAGGATAAAATAAGACTTTGTAGACCACAGCAAAGATGTTAAATTTTATTCTGAATGAAATGGAAAACCACTGAAACATTTTTTTTTTTTAAAGGAGGTACCAGCATTGAACCCTGGACCTTGTACATGGGAGGCAGGTGCTCAACCACTGAGCTACATCCACTCCCCATTGGAGCATTTTAAGCTGAAGACTGAAATAATCTGACTTACATTTTAAATAAACCACTGTGGCTCCTTTGTAGAGTAGACTTTGGGAAAGGGAGGGCAAGAAATATGGGTTAGGAGGTAATAGTAATAGTTCAGTTGTGGGATGATGGTGTCTTAGGTCTGGATGGTAGGGGTAAAGGTGGTGAGAAGTAATTGGATTCTGGTTAGGTAGTGATTTGAATAAAGTGTGCTTCAAATTAAAAATAAAATGTTGAAAATACATACATCGAAGGATGTGCTGAATATAAAATTTGGACAAAAATGAGGAGTAAATTATTAACCCAAAAGGCAACCTTAAGGAAATATCCCATGATATTGGCCAAAAGATAAAGAGATTAAAAATTAAAAATAAAAGTTAGAAGCCATGAAGGATAGATGCATGGGGTCTAAACTTTATCCAATAGGATTTTCAGCTGGGAAAAATAGAGAAAATGGATGAGAAGAAATAAATAAATAACAGAAGAAAAATTCTTGGAGATTAAAACAAACAAGACAGGACCCTTCAGATTGGAATCACCAAACAACAAGCAAGACTGATGAATACAACAACAATAAGAATCTTCTTGGATAGAGACTCTGGAGAAAAAGTCAGAATTGATTCTACAATTCTTCACCCAGCCCAAATAACAATCAAAACAAAATATGTTCGGACATGGAGATTTTTGTTACATACATGAAAAGAAAATTACTCAGAGATACTTGTCAAGAACCGTGAACAATCTAAGATTTTATTCTGCTTGCAAGCAAATAAGCTAGCTTACGAATTTCATAGGTGCTCGCAGAAGACATAAGACTCCCAGATCAGAGACAAATGACATCCTTACTAATGGCAGAGCAGACAGATGAGCTTCATGTCCCCCAAGTCCCAAATGGAGTGATGCAGAGCAGCCCAGGTAGGTGGTCTGTACATAGGGGGTTTGTGTCACAGCCAAGGAACCATGAGCTTAGGTGAGTAAACCCCCAGTCATGTAAGGAGCTGATAGTAAATCTGTCCAGTCTTTTCCCTGAAGGAAAACATTATCTTATTATCTTTATTATCTTGGTCAGAAAACAAATCTGTTCTCTGCACCAGGGAAAGACATTAATCTTGCTATACAACAAAAGTCCATGGAAAGATAGTTTGAGACAAAGGCTGTCATAAGACATGTAGAAATGCCATGTATAATCGTCACCCAAAAGTATTTAAGAAAGATAAAGGATGTGAAGTGGATGTAGCTCAACCAGTTGGGCCCCCGCCTAACACACAGGAGGTCCAGAGTTCAGTCCTGGTGCCTCCTAAAAGAAGATGAGCAGATACCACCCTTGCTGCAAGGAGCTAGACATCACCCCTGCCAGAAACTAGCTAGCCACTGCCCCCGCCACAATGAGCTAGACACCACCCCCACTTCAACAAGAAGATGCCACAAGCCAACAGATGCCACAGCCCATAGGGAGTGGATGTGGCTCAGCCTGTTGGGTGCTCGCCTCTCATGTGGGAAGTGCCAGGTTCAGCTCCCGGTGCCTCCTGGAGAAGGCAAGCAAACAGAGAGCAGACAGATGAGAGAACCACCTGGGGGAGAGGGGCATAAATAAAAAGAAAAATAAAGTAAATAAGTAAATTAAAAAAAAAAAAAGATAAAGGAAGACTTAAAAAAAGAGAATGATATGGTATATATTTATGTAAAAATTCACTACAGGAGAAATCTATAATGACTATGAAGTGCTTGGAAGAGTCTCCCTTGACTGACAAAGTTTAAATTGTATGGCATTACATTTATATTCCATTCTACAGGTCTTAGAGTTCCTACCATATTCTAATTCTATAGTGGATCATGTTTATATAACTTATTTTTTTAAGGAGGTACCAGGGATTGAACCTGGGACCTTGTACATGCGAAACAGGCACCCAACCACTGAGCTACACCCACTCCCCAAAATATAACTTTTTAATACAACAAATATCATTATTTATTTTCTTATTTATTTTAGATTCAAACTCAAGACAAAGTGTGGAAGATCTAATTATATTACAAAATGAAATTGCAACATTTTAAAAATTATTTTAAATGGCCATGGCCTGCCATGACACAATAGCAAGGACCAAACTTAACCTCTCTCTGTGAAAAACTGAAAAAACTGGACAAAATATATGGACCAATTGTTTTCAGACCTTGGACCATAGCCAGTGTAAAACTATGACTCCTGAGAGAAGGCAAACAATGTGTTCCCTACAATAGCCCCATATGCCTTCCTGGAATCAATTTCCCAAACACAGGTACAAATAGGGGAACTCCAAAGAGTCCAGTGCCCTCACTGAGTTACGGAGATGGAGATCAGAGTTAGGAGAGGCTGAGGAAGTTGGAGGTTGATGCGCAGAGCCCCAGAAAGGATGGAGCCACTCAGAAATAGAGTTTCAGAAATCAGTACTCTTGAGTCTTGCCGAGTACTAGGTCATGCATTCTACAGAGCTGGACAAAAACAAAAACAAAAAGACCAAGCAGTGGCAAGATGGATAATTCTCAGATCTCTCACAGGGTGGAGCGAATTTCCAGCTCTGAAGAGGCAGAGAGGAGAGTACTCAGTGAGCACTTAAGACACTCAGTAAAGAGGAGCCTCACCTTGGTAGTGTTATTAAGACTGAATTATTCTTAGAATAAAGGCTACTTAAGGTAAAGGCTCCTGTTAACCAAGCTGAAATATAGTCTCTGAAGGATCAAACTTCTATGCAAGGAATTTAACTGCATACCAAAACAAAGCCCAATCCTCTTTAAAAGAAGTGACAAAATCCAGACACTTAACAACATAATAATCAAAATATGCAGTACCCAATCAATGTTATCAGAAGAAACATTACCAGAAGAAAAATCAGAACATATAAATAGACCCAGAAATGATAAAGATGATAAAGTTAACAGATAAGGTCATAAAAACAACTTTTATAATTATGTACAAGTGTCTAAAGGAAAATACACTCCTATTGAGGCTAGAAGTGAGAGTTATAAAATAGAAAAAAAAAAAGGAACTTCTAGAGGTGAATATTAAAATATTTGAAATGATCAGATAGCCAGGTAGATCAATAGCAGGCAAGACACTGCAGAAGAAAAGATCAGTGAACTTGAAGGAACAGCAATAGAATCTACCCAAAATGAGACCTGGTGGGTGGTTAAGGAATTTGAAAAAAAAAAAAAAAAAAAAAATTAGTAGTCCCTCAGTGATTCGGGGGGCAATATCATATAGAATAACCCTGTGTACCTGGAGTTCCAAAAGGAGACAGAAAGGGAGAGGCAGAAAAAATTTTGAGGTAACCATCGCTGGAAATTTTCCAGATTTGAAAAGAAAATTATAAACACACAGATCCAAAAAGTTCAACATGCCCTAAGCAGAATTAACACAGGGCACTCTCCCACATGTGCACAAGCCACTTCATAATCAAATGGCTGAAAATCAGACATAAAGAGAAAATATCAAAAGCTGCCAAATAAAATGGCAATAGCACTAAAAAGAAACCTGGAAGAATTTCTTAGAATCTTAGAATAGAGAAGGCTTTTCTAAGAGTGACACAAAACCCTGAAACCATAAAAGATTGATAAATTTGAAAATGCTCAGCTAAGCAAAAACAATTCTGTATTAGTCAGTCAAAGGGGTGCTGATGCAAAATACTAGAAAATCAGTTGGTCTTTATAAAGGGCATTTATTTGGGGTAGAAGTCCGCAGTTACCAGGTCATAAAGCATAAGTTTCTTCCCTGACCAAAGTCCATTGCCACGTGTTGGAGCAAGACAGCTGCCGACGTTTGCCAAGGTTCAGACTTCTTGGGTTCCTCTCTTCCCGGGGCTGCGTTTCTCTCCGGGCTTAGCTCTTCTGTTTCTGCCACGAGGTCAGCTGTAGACTATGAGGCTCTCTAGGCTTTGTTTCTCTCCACAAGGCCAGCTGTGAACTCTCAGGAGAATGGCTTGTCTCTATCCCGGGGCCTTCTCTCCTTCCTCACAACCAAGCTCTCTTACTTCCCGGGGCTCCAGCTCAAGACTTCAACATCAAAAACTGCTCCCTCTGTTCTTTGCCTTGCCTTTCATATTTGATTCCCCCACCCTCCAAGGGGTGGGGCTCAATGCCCTACTGACATGGCCCAATCAAAGCCCCAATTATAACTTAATCATGCCCAGATGAACAGATCAGTTTGCAAGCATAATCTAATATAGATTTTTGGAATTCATAATTACATCAAATTGACAAACAGCTACAAATTCTATATGTTCATACTGGTTCATTTTCCTCCTGGATATGTTAAGACTATATTTCGTAGATTTCATTAGTCATGGACAATGGAAGGTGATGTCTGCCACTTCCAGGACTGGCATATAAAAATCTCCGTATGCAATTGTAACCCTCTTCTCCTTCCCCTTCCATGACAAACACGGAGGTTTTAAGTTGAAAATGGCAGTGTCACAAGAATGAAAGAGCCTGGTTTTTAAATGACTACAGGTTCAGAGTCCCCATCAATGCCTTCTTCTACTCCTAGCAAACAGTATTGGTTATAATGAGAGTCAGCAATAAATTTCCATTGTGGTAAACTGATGAAATATTCAGATTGTGTGTTACACTAGCAAGTGATACTTACTCTGACAAAGACACCTCATATTTTTAAACCTCTACATGTCAAAAAGAAATCCATAAACAAAGACAAAATACAAGTTTTTAAGCTAAGGGGAAATATTTACACTATGTCTCAAAGAGCTGAAAATCAATAAGGAAAAAAAAAACCTAACAACACAGTAGAAAAATGGGTATAAGCTATAAACAGAAAGTTATGCAAATGGAATTTAAACACATAAAAAAATTCTCAACCTCACTCTTCATAAGAGAAATGCAAATGCAAATTAAAATGAGATGCTATCCCTCCCTCTCATCAGTTAAACAAAGAATGAAGTTTGATCAAACATTGAATTGGCAACAGTGAGAGTAAATAGGAGCTTCCATCCACTGCTGGTGGGAACAGAAAAGGGTACAAATTATGGAAAGGAATTTGGCACTATCTATTAAAATTTTAAAGGCCATATTTTAAATGCCTTTTGATCCAGATATTTCACTTCTAGGATTTTATCTAGCTACTCATACATATGAAATGATGTATGCCCAAAGTTATTCTGTGAAGTGTTTTAAATTTGGAAATGATTGGAAGCAAGAGTTCAGTTAACTCCATTACAGTTGCAGAAGAGCTAACATGAAATTATCTGAAATATTAAGTGAAAAAAAAAACCCAACAAGGTTTCAAACAATGTTTCTAGCTGGTTGCCTACATATGCATAGTCTATCCCTGGAAGCTCCCCCAAGAAAAGTTTAACCATGGTGGCCTCTGGTCGGGGAATCTGGGTGGCCAGAGACCAGGGCTGGGGGGAAAACTTACCTTTCTCTAAATGCCCCTTAATGCCTTTGGAATTGTGTACCAGGTGCATCTTTTACTAATCACATATACATAAATGTATACTTAAACATTTTTACAGCAGGGGAAATCTTAGGGATTTTTTCTTCTGTGATATTGAAAACTATATCTAGCTTTGACTGGATTTTAAGAAATAGGCACTCAGTCCTCAGAAATCAGCCATCATTACCGATATTACATAGAAGTCAGCAAATCAATGTGAAATCAGGGCATTGTTAATGCATCCTTAATAATGACTTCAGGGAAGCTGGTGTGGCTCAATCGATAGAGTTCCCGTTTACCATATGGGAGGCCCCGGGTTCGCTTCCCGGGGCCTCCTTGTGATGGCAGGCAGGCCCGTGTGGCGCGGTGGGCTGATGCAGCAAGACCTCACAGCAAGGGGGAGATAAGCAGACACAGAAAAAACACAGCAAATGGACACAGCAAACACAAGCAGCAAGGGGGGGATAAATAAATAAATAAATAAATAAATAAATAAATAAATCTTAAAAAAAATAATAATAATAATGACTTCAGATTTATTTGAACTCTCTTGGAGCAAGGCTCTTTCAAATGAAGCCCTAAAGCCTTAAAAGAATCCAGCAAAATTGTTGTGAAGGAAGAAAATTTTGAATCTGTGGTTGTCTTATTAACTCATACCTTTAAACAAAAACAAAAGGACAAAGCTCAATTCTGTAGTCAAAACAAACCTAAATAAGTATCCAAAGGGAAATAAAATGCTCATGGAATTTTAGAAATTTGAGTACCTTTGGTGAGCAGTGTCAAGGGCAGTGTATGTAAACATTGTAGCATAGAAGCAAATTTAATGAAAAGAAAACTGCATTTTGTCTAGAAACTCTCTTCTTGGTGGTGACTTGTGTGCTTAGGATAAAGTTTATGACATTTTTATTTGAGGTAATATGTAAAATTCTATAAACTAGCAGTGTAAAGAGCTAGGTTTTAGATTTGTGATTGAATAGCCTGGAGAATTTTGACACAATTTTACCCTTCAATGAAAAGTTTGGTTAAATGGTTGGATGAACTGTCCAAAGTTAATTTTAACTCCTAGTAGAAAAAGGTAGGGAAGCATCTTCAGGACCTTGTGTTAGGCAATGGTAACTTAGACTTTACACCCAAAGCACAAGCAACAAAAGATAAAATTGGGACCACATCAAAATTGAAACTTTTGTGCCGCAAAGGACTTTATCATGAAAGTAAAATGACAATCTACACAATGAGAGAAGATATTTGGAAACCACATATCCGGTAAAGGTTAATATCCAGGATATGTAAAGAAATCCTTCAACTTAACAAAAAGATAAACAACCCCGTTAAAAAATGGGCAAAACACTTGAGCAGACATCTCTCCAGAAAAGATGCATAAATGGCCAGAAAGCACAGGAAAAGATGCTCAACATCACGAGCCATCAGGGAAATGCAAATCAAAACCACAATCTTCGGGACTTGGGAATTGTCCTGAATGACACTGCAATGACAGATATAGGCCATTTTACATCATCACACAACATGCAGAACTGTGTGGGAGAGAGTGTGGTCTACAATGTGAACTATGGTCCAGGCTTAATGGCAAAGCCCCAGGATGCATTTAGCAATTGCAATGAATGTGTCACGCTAATGAAGGATGTTTATGTGGGAGGGTGTGGAAGGTGTGGGGAGTGGGGCATATGCATATAGGAATCCCTATATTTTTGTGTGTAACATTTATGTAATCTAAGTATCTTTAAAATTTTTTTTAAAATTTATTTTAAAAAAAAACACAATGAGATACCATTTCATACCCATTAAAATGGCTGCTATTTAAAAAAACAAACAGACAGAAAATAACAAGTGTTGGAGAGGATGTGGAGAAATAGGAACACTCAATCATTGCTAGTGGCAATGTGAAATGTGCGGACCCTTTGAAAGACAGTTTGGCGGTTCCCCAGAAAGCTAAGTATAGAACTACCACATGGCCTGGCAATCCCACTGCTAAGTATATCCCCCAAAAGAATTGAAAGTAGGGACTTGGACACTGACATTTGCACACTCATGTTCATAGCAGCATTATTCACAATTGCTAAAAGATGGAAGTAACCCAAGTGTCCATCAACTGATGAATGGATAAATAAAATGTGGTATATACATACAATCGAATATATTTCAGTCAAAAAAAGGAATGAAGTTCCAATATATGCAATGATGTGGATGAACCTTGAAGACATCGTGTTGAATGAAATAAGACAGACACAAAAGACAAATACTGCATAATTTCACTGATTTGAAACAATTAGAATAAGCAGACCCATAGAGTCAGAATCTAGACTGTAGGTTACCAGGGGATGCGTTGGAGATAAGGAAAGGGAAGTTATGGCTTAAAATGTACAGTTTTCCTATTTGGAATGATGGAAATGTTTTGGTAATGGATGGTGGTGATGGGAGCACAACAGTGTGAACACAATTAACAGCACTGAAATATATTTATCTGAATATAATTAAAAAGGGAAATACTGGATTGTATATATGGCTACAGAATTTAAAAAATTTTTTTTAAATCCTTGGGACTATACCACACAAACAATGAATCCTAAATTAAACTATGGAGTTTAATAGTACAATTATAAAACTGTGCTATCATCAATTGTAACAAATGTTCCACACCAATGCAAGGTGTTGGTGATAGAGTGGTGTATGGGAATCCTGCATTTTTTCATGATTGTTCTGTAAACCCATAGCTTCTCTAATAAAGAAAGAAAAATTAAAAAATTAATTTAAAAACAGAGTGATCATTGAATATATGTGAACAAAATGGTTAACTGCACTTAAAACTTTTTCCACTCTAACTTTGCTGGATGGGTTTTACCCTCCATCCTTCTGGTTTCCATTTTTCTCTGTAAAAGCTGTTTTTGCTATATGGCCTAAAATCAATCAAACATTGTGTTTTAGTTTCCTGGGCTGCTCAAGCAAATACTCTAAAATGGTTCAGCTTAAGCAATGGGAATTGATTCATGGTTTTGAGACTGGGAAAATGTCCAAATCAAGGCA
The DNA here is from genome assembly GCA_029593785.1 of Cabassous unicinctus. Classification (NCBI taxonomy): domain Eukaryota; kingdom Metazoa; phylum Chordata; class Mammalia; order Cingulata; family Chlamyphoridae; genus Cabassous; species Cabassous unicinctus. Next base: position 34,094 of record JAQZBX010006142.1, on the reverse strand, counting down.
GCATCAAGGCAACGCTTTCTTCCCCAAAATGTGTGGTGTTCTGGAGCTGGCTTGCCAGTGATTCTTGGTTCCTCTGTCACATGGCAAGGCACATGGTGGCATCTCCTGGTCTCTTTCTTTTTCTTCTGGGTTTAGTTTCAGCTTCTTGTTTCCTGTGGCTTTCTCTCTCTCACTCTGTCTAAATTTCATTCTCTTGTAAAGGACTCCAGTAAAAGGATTAAGACCCACCCTGATTGAGGTGGGCCATACTTTAACTGAAGTCACCTCATCAAAAGATCCTACTTACAATGGGTTCACACCCACAGGAATGGATTAAATTTAAGAACATGTTTTTCTGGGGTACATACAGCTCTACACCACCATACATGGGATTAAATATTAACCATGGCACTTCCTGACAGAGAATCCACCTTTGAAGATTAAGGACCTTAGAGAAAAATGCTTAAACTCTGTCACAGGAAGGCCTGCTGATGAATTACTCAACAACAGATACACAGGGTTTCAAAATGATTGTAATATGTGTATACACTATTGATAGCCAGCTTATATAAACCCATTCATGCTTTTAGATGTATAAAAATGTGTGTTTTATCTATCACTGTAAAAATCCTTGCTCCTTATGTTGAGCTTTGTTTTGTTTAGTATGTGCAGTGTTTTGTTGTGAGTAACAAGGCTGGGCTTGTCCCCAAATGAGGGACAGAGATTATCCACCCTTCCCATGTGGTTGCCGCTAAAATAGCCAGAAGACAGCATGACAGGGGCCAATCAAAGTGTCCTGACTCTCCTCCTTTTTCCTTTTTCCCCAAATACAGAAGACCCAGCTCTCCATTTCAGTTCTGCTGTCCACTGTTCTGGTACATTCTCTGGATGAGCATGCATGCAAAGAGAGGCTTACAAAATAATCCCACACAATGGTGACCAGCTTATACCCAACTGTGCTACACGTTTTCTATGAAGTATCTCATCTAAAGCTCACAACACCACTCTCTGGAAAAGTTGTACTATTTTTGCTCATTTAACAAACAAGGAGTGAACCGTATGAGGTAAATCCCCTCACAAATGTGAACTCTTCATTTAATGGTATTTGGTGGTATTATAAATTTCCATGCTGCATCCTAGAGATGAAAACACCAAATTTTGTCAATGGTGACCCCCCACAGGGGATTGCCCTCAGAAACAGATGAGCAACTCTGGTAAGATCACCCCCATGAAGAAAACAGTGACTACCCCATGGCTTCAGTGATTGCACCTGGTTCATTTTGTTCACTGCAGGCCATGATTTATATAATCACACCATCTTTGTTTGAGTCCAGGTTCCACCATTTATTTGCTATGTACCTTTAGCAAGTCACTTACCATCTCTGCACTTAGTTTCCCCATCCATGACAAGGTCATGTCAATACTGACTGCACAATGTTTGGCAGGCATGATGTTTGATGAATGAGGTCTAGAAACAAAACTGATGTCTGGCCCAGTGCAGGCTGGGTGAGTGCTAGTACTTGTAGGAGGTTGGACTATACCCCAGTAAATGCATGTTCTTAATCTTCATCCACATTTCTGTGGGTGTGAACTGATTGTCAATAGGACCATTGAAGATGTTGTATTTCGTTAAGGTGTGGCCCACCAAATGAGGGTGGTTCTTAATCAGAATTACTGGAGGCATTATAACGAGAACTGGGAATTCACAGAAGCTAGAAAGGAGAGAACATTACCATGTGACAAAGGTAAAAGCCAAGGAACCCCTAGGATTGTCAGTAGCCAACGCCAGAACTCTACAGACTTTGGGGAGAGAGTATGGTCTTTCCAATATCCTGATTTTGCACTTCTTCTGGCCTGAAAACTGTGAGCCAATAAACTCCTGTTGTTTAAGCCAATCCATTGTGTGGTATTTGTCATAGCAGCTCTGGCAAACTAAGACAGTACTGTTTGCTTCAGCACAAGGAACGGCATTTGTCCTTTCTGGAGGGATTTGTACACTGATCTATTTGTCCAGAATGCATTTGGTTATCAGTCAAATAATAATAATAAATAATAAATAGCCCCCTTTTTAAAAAGGCATCAGGAAATTAGTTAAGATGAAGATGTATCGAGAGAGCCACTTTGAGTACTGAGTAGAAAGTTCAATATAGCATGTCGGAAGCAACTGCCTGTTTACAGGATGCATCAAGCTCCTTTCTTTCCTCTTTTTAAAACAAAATCAATCAACAACAACAACAAAACATTATCTGCCTGTTACCTTTAGAGCTAATTCTTTGTGCTAAGTCATTATCTTAAAAAAAAAAAACACCTCTGTTAAAATACATCTCTCACACTGGGAGTATAATTATTGATATCAGTATCCATTGTCATGTTTTATCAGTTAGCTGTTATCATAAACAGAGTCCTGGGGGAGTGGAACCCTGGAAAGGTAAACTTGAAGGAATGATGTGAAAAAGCCTGAGCATAGGAAGGTGTGGTACCCTGGGGAGGGCATCTCTGGGTAGCCAGAGACAGCTTGCGAGTAGGCAAGAGAAGGGAGTGACATTGATCCAGAGCTAGTGTGAATGCTCTTGTCTACTTTGCAGCTTGGCCTAGACACCCATATTCAAGGTAGAAGTTTAGCCAGCAACCCCTGCAGACTCTTCTGCTGTGTTCAAGGTCAAGGCCAAGTGTGACAGCGTAAGGCCTTACAGTGAAGCAATAGAGTAGATGTTCTCTCCCTACTATAGGATGCTGGTGATAAACCTTGTGTTTAAAATAAACAGTTGCTTATATTTCAAGAAAATTTTCCTTTAAAAAAAACCTGAGTTTTGTATCATCCTCATAATCAAAGGCTGTTTGTGAAGCAGTCCAAATTTACTGTAATAAGTTCCCTGTCTTAGTTTCTAAGCTGCTAAGACAAATATCACACAATGGGTTGGCTTAAACAATGGGAATTTATTGTCTCATGATTTCCAGAGTCTAGAAGGCTTGCTTCCTCCCTGGGTTGGTAGCTTCCTGTCTGGCCAGCAATCCTTGGGTTCCTTGGCTTTCCCACGATATGGTGATACTCTCCCCTTTCTCTTCTGGGTTCCACTGACTTCAGACTTTCTGCTTCTCCCCATCATTTTTTCTTTTATAAGGCCTCCAGTAATAAGATTTTCTTTTAAAGATTTATTTTATTTATCCC
>JAQZBX010006142.1:13302-30846 GCA_029593785.1 Cabassous unicinctus | reverse complement strand
CTCACCTCACCAGCCCATCGGATCAGCTCGCTGTCTTGTTTGTCTTCTCTAGGAGGCACCAGAAACTGAACCTGGGACCTCCCACGTGGTAGGCAAGTGCCCAAATACTTGAGCCACATCTGCTTCCCCAGTAGTAGGATTAAGACTCATCCTTGTTCAGTTGGCCACATTAACCAAAAATAACATCTTCAAAAGGTCCTGTTTACAACACGTTCACACCCTCAGGAATGGGTTAAGATTAAGAGCATGATTTTTTTCTGGGACACACAATTCATCCCTACCAGGTAACATGTAATCATGATAAATATTAACATAACAATTAAACAACTTGTTTCCAATTTTCCCATTTTCTTGAAAGAAAAAAAAAATAAGATTATGAACTAAACAGTCTCTAAATATTTATTTAATTTCAAAAATCTAAATCCAAAAGCATTCACTGAACACCTTCTAGGCTATGGAGACAAGACTAAGAAGAAGATGATCTCTGCCAGAGGGCACCCCCAATTTAAAGCACAGAGAAATTCCAAGGAGCCAGCAGGAAAGCAGAGCACACTCATAATTTGGGGAGGATTCCACAAAAGGGCTCTTAAAGAGATAGGTAGGATGTAGGAAACAAAGAACAGTTCATTCAGAACTCAGGTCTAAGAGCAGTGAGGTTGTTATCACCCCATGGACTAAAGGGGCGAGGGAGGGAGGTTGACCAGAACCCAGGAGAGTCTGAAGAAGCCGGGACCTTTGGCTATGGGTTATGGCAGCTTGCGGCCATCCTGCAGTGAGGGTTCCAGGGAGAAAACATCCAGGCTTAGCTTTTCTCCCTCCATCTCCTGCCGGGGCTCCTACGGCTGAACCCATCTCGCAGCTGGAAGATATGCTCCATATAGATCAGCCTTCTGGGGCAGATGGCAGGATGGAAAGAGGATGGAAAGTGGACCTGGCGGGATGAACAGAAGAAACCTGGCCCAGCGCACCATGCAGGACATGGGATGTCCTGGCTTGCGTGGTCAGTACCAGTTTACCCCTGCCGTACCACCTGGCACGCTCAAAAGTAGCCCCTCTTTTACTAAAACTGTCCTGGTTTGGACAATAAATCACAGGGTCTCCCTAGCTGCCAAAAATCACACGAGCAAAGACATACAGGAGAAAATTTCTCTGGTGAAGTCCATTAGCACTCAGTACGGGGGAAAATGAAATCAGATCTTTATTTCACAGCATACAGCTAGATAAGTTCCACATGGATTAGAGATTATCTTGACTTGAAACAATATTTATAAATCTATTAGAATGAAAAACTATTCATAAGCCTCATATGCCTTTAAAAAGACACAAAAACACAACCTGTGGAAGAATGCTGATACATCTGACTTCATTTATTCCAATGGGCAGTGTGCTCTATCAACAGCAAGTCTATGAATGGGGCACAGTATCATACTCGAGGGGAACTTGCCACCTAAAAGAAGTAAAATATCTTAGCGTGAGCACCACTGATCATTTTAGAAGTGTAATTTAAAGCCAGACGTAAAGTATAAAAGAGCCCAGGGTTATTTTACAATGGAAAATAAATTAAATTAATGGATTTTAAAATATCTTCATGGTATTTGTGTTCTGTATGTGTGGATAAGAATTTGAGCACAAATGGGCCAAGCACACACCTTTCACTGCCAAAGAAAAATGAATTGCAGAAAACCAATAAATGACTTTTTCATTGGAAATAAATCTGATTTTGATACGAAACTTGATATCTTTGACTGTCATACCAGCTTTTCTTCAAATGTAACAAGACACACTGACTTCTCTGCCATGAGGGTCTCTTGGCATTTCAAATGCATATGAGCCTTTTCAATGCTCTCTCTTCTGAGCCTGAGTACATGGTTATTAGAACCAATGTGATTTTGAAAGTTTGCAGGGAGTAAATCTCTTCCTCAGGGAGAACAGCAGTGTGAGTCAGTAAACCAAGGCCAGACTCATTTCATATTTTGGTTGTTTTACATTTGGACTTTTTTTTTTTTTTAGAAGAAGAAAAATAGGAGGTAAAGAAAATATTCCTACCTACCCTTCAGGAAAGTTAACCCAGTGGTTCTTAGAGTGGAAGCCTTGGTTTTAAAATGCAGACACGCTGACATATGCTGCCTCAGTGGGCCTGGCATGTGGAGCACAGATGGATTTCTTTGATCTAGAGAGACAGAGACAGAGAGAGATACAGAGAGAGACAGAGAGAGAGACAGAAGCAATACCACTGAGATATAAACAAGGCTACTGAAGACACTAGGGTTTCTCTCTAGCATAATTGAAGCATCTCAGTGTTCCTCCACCAGTTATATTAGTTGCAAAACTCCTTTTTACATAATTTAATTCACTCAACCGGCATTTATTGGTGACCTGCTCTGTGGCTGGGAATGTTGTGAAGCTCTGAAGATGATACAAAAGAAGAGAGATGCCAGCCTCTATTTTATTTTTTGTCAATATTTTAAAATTTTTTTCACTTTTTTTTCATTTTTTTATTAATTAGATAATTTTAAAGAAACTTTAGATTATACAAATGTTACATAAAAAATATAGGGGATTCCCATATGCCCCCCCTCCCTCTCCCTCCCACACTTTCCCACATTAACAACATCCCTCATTAGTATGGTACATTTGTTACAATTGATGAACACATATTGAAGCAGTGCTACCAACCATGGATTATAGTTTACATTATAATTTACACTCTGTCCCGCACAAATTTGGACTAAAAGTTAGAAGATGGGCACTAGATACCTGTTCTCTTGCTGGCTACACTACCTTGGGCAAATCCGTTCACGGCCTGGGTCCCATTCTCCCCATCCACAGAGCAAGAGGATTGAATCACTATATGAAGATTCTTTCCAACCCTGACATTTCTACTCAGCTAGGGTAATGGTAAACAAGATGAATATTGAAGGAGTTCATTGTGTGTTTATATCTTGTCTCTTTCAAAAAGTATTTGAAGCATCTTCAAGAAAATATAGTCTCGATGCAGAATAGGAACAGTCTTATCTAGGGAAGCAACACGAATCAAGTCACGCTGGCGGGACTGAACCGTATGTATGTGTATGTGTGTGCATACGTGTGCATGTGTGCCTGTGTGAGTATGTACAGGTGTGCATATGCATGTGTGCATGTGCATACACGTGTTTGCATGTGAGTACACAGGTGCGTGTGTGTGCATGTATGTACATGTGTCTGTGTGTGAGTGCACAGGTGTGTATGCATGCACATGCATGTATCTCTGTGTGCATAGGTGTGTGTGCATGTGTGTACATGCATCTGCGTGTGAGTGTACAAGTGTGTATGCTTGCACACGTGTGCAGGTGTGTATGCTTGTATGTGTGTCTGTGACTGCTTTTCAGTTTTCACTGAGAATCCAAAGGCCAGATGCTGAGCTCCCCATATTCCAAAGTGAACTGCTTGATCCCCTAAGCAGGACATACTGTGCTACTACTAAACTGATTCAGCTGGCATTGACCCATTGCCTGCTTGGAAGGCACAGAAGGAGAAAAATTAAAGCAATTGGGAAGAGCTGATTTCTCTGGAGAAAGCTTTGGTGTGCAGTGCAATATCTCTTCACTCTGTGGGCAGATTAGAGGAGGGCATTTGCTCTCTCACCCGAAGCCTAGCAAGGGGACTCTAAAGGACCCATTAGCAAAGCATGGCATGTGCCCCTTGGCATTTGGGAGAAACACAAGAGACAGGTGTTTGACATGGCTTGGAAATTTAAAGGCAGAATTCTGTGGCCACAGCTGCCTGCCTGGTTGGAAACAAGCTGCACTGGGGTTTTTCCTCCTCAACTGGATCAGGTGGAGAGGATGCCAACCTGGAGCCAGCTGGAAAGGGGTCTGCCCAAGACAGCTGCCTGCACACCTGATGGGGTCTTAACATAGAGAGGTGAGTATGGGGTGGAGGCTGGGCCCTAAGGCTGGGCGGCACTCCCTGAGCAGCCAGCCTGAAGAGAGGCTCCCCCCCAGCTAAGGCATGCAGAACCCCTCTTTTCTCTTCCTGCCTTATTTCTCTCCATAGCAATTATCATCGTCCAGCATATTTATTTTACCTAATTTGTTTATTTTCTGTTTCTTCCAACACGTAAGCTCTATGAGGCTGAGGATTTTATCTGTTTTGTTTAATACTAACTTCCCAGCACCCAGTGCAGCGCTGGCCACGGGACAGACCCTCAATAAATGCTTGTCACGTGGACGTGTGGATCAAATGTTCCCTGTGGATGAATCTTCAAGAAATCCAAAAGAGGCTTCTAGACAGGGAGGCCACATGTCCTGGTTTTCCCTGGACAGTCCAGTCCACATTTCCCCTAGTTACCAACCTCTCCTCATTCTGGCACATTCACCGCAGGGGGAGCCAGAGCTTGGGAGAAGGTCTGAGATGGGGAACTGCAGGAGCTATTTATGTACCCTTCCTTATGGCAGGCTTCCATACCGGAAGTGGATTGAGATGGGCAAGGGCAGGAGCTTTAAAGTAAATGAAGATGAAACTGGGATTGGATAGATAAACTACCAAACTGAGACTCCTCTAGGACCGAAAATGACAGAGAACCGTGGACCATCTGAGAGTAGTCAGAGATGTTACTAATTGCCTCTTCTTCACCCAGGGGGTGAGGGAGGGATTCCCGCCAGAAGGCTATGGGGACGGCCAAACACATGACACCCAACACTGGACATGAGAGGCACAGCAGTTCATTAGTCACATATACTCGCAGCCCAGCGGGAAAGGACACCACACACCACGCAGGGCCCCATGGGGGTTGCACTCGGGAACAGAGTAAACCAACAGGGACCATGGGTGGCAGCTTTGTAGTAACAAGAGGGTGGGGTGCCCCTGGTTCCCACGGGAGGATGCGATTGCTTTCTTTGAATAAAACCACAGGCTGGCAGAGAACTGAAACCAGCTACTGAGGGATAAGCGGGCACTGTGCCTGGTCCCCTTGAGAAGGACGGTTGTTCAGCTGGGGGTTCTTTATCCACAGGAGCAGAGGAGTGGATCTTGTGGTGGGGCCATCTGAGGCTTTGTGGTTTTCCCCAGATGTCAAGATTCACATAATATTGGCTTTAATTTTAGGCCTTTCACCACAACCTGTCTGAGATTTCATGAAGGCCAATCAAAGGATTAGCCCACACTGCTGGCTTAAAGGGACAGAAAAAATAAGAATAAAGTTGTTTTCTGGTATTTTTCAGAGGAATCCTGCTTTGTCCACACATTGGTTATAATAAACTGGTGACAACTGAGTATGACAAGAAAAATGTCCTGTTGGAAATAAGTAAGTTACTTTGGGAAATAATGAGTGATAAAGTCATTGGTGTCTCTGAGTAGCACAGGTGAAGTAAGAAGTCAGACGGCAGGAAATTAAGGAAATAGATGGGGAATGAATGGAGGCAGCAGGAAGTGATCCCTGCATCCAGTCTTATCCTTACTCAAATGAAACATGTGGCCTGTCTGGGCTGTGCAAGCGTGGTTTTGTTTCCAAGAGGGTGAGATTGGATTGTTTGGAGGCAGAAAACAGCAGCTGTTGGAGAGGGAGTGGGTAAGATGATGAGAAAAGAGAAGAAGTGAGCAATAGACCTCAGGAGGTGAGAAGGGTAGAAATCAGAGGCATAAGAGGGTTCAGCCAGGTCTGCTGAATTAAATGACACCTTTCTCAATGAATGGTCTGTGATAGCTGGACGAGGAGGAAATGGAACCATTTTAAAGCCAGCTTCCTCCTCTTCTCAACTCTGTGACCTTGGACAAGGTCTGAGACTCACTTTGGGGCCTGTAAGTCTGGGACACTGACAGCACTGGCATGCTGGTTTTGACTCCTCTAATTCCAAAACACCAGTGTTTCTTTATTTTTTTAAAAAGGGATTAAAGATCATTTTTTAAAACTGAAGCTAAAACTTTAATATTTAAAACAATAATATACAAACTTTACAAAATAGATAAAAATGTCACTATAAAAATAAATGTTAGATATGTTATTCTAATATAAAACATTATAGGTAAAATTAGTAAAAACAGTGTATTATCAAAAATAAACTAAGCAACACATTAAAATCAGAAACATATAATTAATCTGGAAAAATTTTAAATGCAATAATATTATTGACTTTTAAAATAATTTCTTATCAAATGAAAAAGTGCATCAAGATGAGTGGTGAGTGGATTTTTGAACAAATGTTTTCAGTTGCTAAAATAGTTCTTTCTGACCTTATACCGGTCCTAGGATTGGTGAGGAGATAGTATTTTAAATATCTTCTATGAACTCCATCACCTTCAAATAATTGTATATTTGTTAACTCAGAAGGAAAATGTTTCAACATTTTTTTTGTAGTCGATACTACAATAATTTCATCAATAGGAAATTGTGGTCCATATCTGATTCATCTTTTTTGTAGCCAATTTTTTCCCTTTTTTAAACTTATTATTTTGAAATAATTTCAAACTAACAAGACAGTTGCAAAAATAATACAAACCCTTTACAGAAAATTCCAACATCCCACACCCACCACCACCCCCTGCTAGAAACTCAGATCCACTCTTTTAACATTTTGCCACCTTTGTCGCATTCTACCTACTGATGATCGATCAATCTATCATCTATCTTTATCATCATCTATTTTACTAACATTTGAGAATATTTTGCACATATCACAAATCTTGAACACATAATATTTCTAAGTACATTTCCTCTGAACAAAGATATTTACTTATGTAATCACTTTAAGGGCAGTTCTCGAGTTCAAGAAACTTAATGTTGATATAAAGCTTACATTCTAAATTCCAATTTTTTTCTATACCCTAATAATGTCCTTTTGAGCCCTTTCTCCTCCATTCTTTGATCCCATCAAGTATCATATATTGCATTTAATTGTCATTATCTCTTTAGTTTTGCTTTCTCTCTATTTTTTTAAGTTGTGGAAACATATATACAACATAAATCTTCCCATTCCAATGTCTCCCAAGTATATCATTCATTGGAATTAATTACATTCACAATGTTGTAGTACTCTCACCACCATCCATTACTAGAACTTTCCCTTTACCCCAAACTAAAGGACTACACTCATTTTGCAGTAACTCCGTATTTCCCCTGCACCCCCGCCCCCTTACCCCTGGTAACCTGTGCTCTACTTTCTGTCTCTATGAGTTTGCATATTTTCTGATACTTTCTTTGTGATTACCACAGGGCTTAAATTTAACCTCCTAAATCTATAATAATCTAGTTTACTTTGATACCAACCTAACTTCAATATTATATGTAGACAATGTTCCTATACCCCTCTGTGCGCCCACCTTTATGTAGTTCTTGTCACAAATTACATATTTATATTTTATGAGTCCATGAACTATTGATTTATCATTACATTTATGCATTTACCATTTAGATCCTGTAGGAGGTATAAAGTGGAGTTACAAATTAAAAAATATAATAGTACTGGTATTTATATTTACTCATGTCATTATCTTTACTGGAGACCTGTATTTCTTCATGTGGCTTCAGGTAGTTGACTAGAGTCCCCACCTATCAACCTGCAGAATTCTCTTTAGCAATTTTTATAGTTCTAGTCTATTGATAAGGAGCTCCCTCAGCTTTTGTTTATCTAGGAATGTCTTAATCCCACCCTCATTTTGGAAAGACAATTTTACTGGAAATAGAATTCTGGTTAGCAATTTTTGCTTCTAGCGCTTTAAATATGTCTTCCCACTGCCTTCTTGCCTCCATAGCTTTCTTTCTTTTTTTGAGGTGCTGGGGTCAGGGATTGAACCTCGAACCTCTTATGTGGGAATCAGGCACTCAATCACTTGAGCCACATCTGCCTTTCATCCATGGTTTCTGATGAGAAATTGGCACTTAATCTTATTGAGGCTCCCTTGTATGTGACACATTGCTTCTCTCTTGTGGCTTTCAGAATTCTCCATCTCTGGTATTTGACAGTTTGGTTATAATATGCTGTGGCATGGGTCTATTTTGCTTTATCCTGTTTGGAGTTCATTGAGCATATTAGATTTGTGTATTCATGTCCTTCATTAAATTTGGAAAGTTTGTAGTTATTATTTTCTTGAACACTCTCTGCCCCTTTCTTTCTTTCTTCCTTCCTTCCTTCCTTCCTTCCTTCCTTCCTTCCTTCCTTCCTTCCTTCCTTTCTTTCTTTCTTTCTTTCTTTCTTTCTTTCTTTCTTTCTTTCTTTCTTTCTTTCTCTTTTCTTCTCCTTCTGGAACTCCCACAATTTGTATATTGGTATGCTTGATGGTATCCCATATGTTCTCCAGGCTCTGTTCATTCTTCTTCATTCTTTTCTCTGTCTGCTCCTCAGATAGTTGTTTTATCTTCAAGTTCACTGAATCTTTCTTTGGCCAGCTCTAATCTGCTGTTGAACCCCTCTGGGGAATTTTTAATTCCAGTTACTGTGGTCTTCATCTCTGTTTGGTTACTTTAATATTTTCCATCTCTCTATTAATATTCTTTTTGCATTCATCTTTCATTTTCCTGATTTCTTTTAGTTCTTTGTCCATATTTTCCTTTGGCTCTTTGAGCATATTTAGGACCTTTTTATTTTTTTTTATTTTTTTTATGTCTTTATCTGGAATGTCCCAGGTCTGATTCTCCTTGTTGATAGTTTCTAATGCTTTACTTTTCTCCTTTGCTTGGGTCATCATTCCCTGTTTCTTAGTATATTTTATAACATTTTGTAACCTTTTATTGATACCTGAACATTTTGATATTTTAGGGTACTATCACTAGAATCTAACTCTGAGGCATCTATCCCTTAAAACTAGTATTCAGCTGGTGTTATGACAGAACTTTCATTGAAAGCCAGGAGCTAACAACAACAACAAAAACAATAGAATAAAATAAAGAAACCACTTTTCCCAGTCTTTGCAGACTGACGCATGCAAGTGCTCTCTTTCCAGGGCTTATCCATAAAATGAGTTTAGAGAAGAGGCAAAAGCATACTTTCTGTGCATGTATTTTGTCTTGAGCATGTGCTTTTGGCCCTAGGAATATCTACATTTATATGAGTACAAATGTCCCCTCTTCCCTAGGGAACAGTTTCCTCAAAGTCCTGGGCACTGTACTGTGTGTCCTACAGCCAGCAATCCCTTGGCCCAGGCAGCCATTTGACTGCTCTTCCACAGCATTCTGTAAGAGAGTTCTGTGAAATGCCCTCTACGTGAGGGCAAGTTCTGGGATAGCGAGTCCCTCAGTCCACCATCAGACAGATTGGGCCAGACATACATGCTCCCAGTATGTGCATGAAGGTTACTCTGCTCCCTTCAGAACAGGGATCAGGAATCCATCCTTGGAGTGTAGGCTGGCTCTGGGGATGGGGAGAGGCTAACCAGATCATCACAAGATCCTTCCACTTCCAGATAGCCTTCTTCTTCTTCTTCTTTTTAATTTTAAATTTTTAAATTTTTAATTTTTTTAACCCAAGACCTCATACATGGGAAGCAGACTCTCAACCACTTGAGCTACATCTGCTGTCCCAGATAGCTTTCTTCTTGATTTGGTGCTTGCCTTGTTGATTTGGTGCTTGCCTTGTTACTGCAGCCCTGTTTTCTGGAGCTTTGGGAAAGATGTTTCTGCCCATTCCTGCTGGTTGTTCAAAGTTTCTGTGGATGGATGGATCACTGAAATGTCTTATTTTGCCATCTTTTTTATTTATCTTTGACTTATTTAATTTCATCAGATATAGATGGAGTTTCCAATACAGCATTTCCAACATTGTCAGATGGATGATTCAATACTTTGAACTAGAAAGTCTTTGAACAAGAGTGATAGAAGCTTTGCAACCCTGCAACATAGTGCTTTGGTGTGGCTCACAAATGGGCAGCCCTCTCTCAACTTACAGATCACACACCCTTCTCTTGCATTAATTGTTTAATTAAGTCATCAATTTTTATCTAAAGACATGAATGATTTTGAAAGCAGAATGATTCACAAAACTTATCTTCCCAAAATACTGTTTTATTCTTTAAAAAGGACAGTATGCCAGAAAACGGGAATATAAAAACAAGTGGCATTATAACCTTTCTTATTTTCATAATCTATAAATTAGCAATGATGATAACTCAGACTTTGTAGGAGGATTACAGAGATCATGAATTTAAACTATCTGGTGCATAAAGGTGCTCAAAATGCTAATTTGGTTTGGTTTTCTATCTTTTTGATGACAATGTAGGGAAAAATTGGAGATCATAGAAAAGAAAGTTGTGATTTCAATCACACTGAATGAATAGTGTTGCTGGAAAGGATATTCTTTTTACTAGGCCTTGTCAATTCCATTATGGGACTTTCTCCAAAAATGTGCAGTGTCAATAAAACTGCCCCAATAGCAGAGAAAATCAAGGCAGTAAGTGGGAACAGTCTTAGTAGGTATGAGTTTTCATTATGACTTCATATAATCAGAGTGATTTGGGTCACGCAGTCATCTTGCTAAAATGACATTGATATTTACAATTGTCAAATCTTTTTTTCTCTCAACTAAAGATAAATGGGATAAATCTGTTGAAAGATTTTAAGAAAAATTGATATATGCACACTGCTTTTAGTATCATATTTTCAAGGCATTATTTCCCAAAATTAAAGACAATTTATCTCCCAGCTCAGTCTGGTTCAGGATAGACTTTAGAAGCATTTTATGTAAAGGAACTGCAATACAGCAAATTGAATTTGACTTTTAAGACTGAAGTAGTTTCAAAAACGGGCTTGCTCTCACACTGGGCTCCCTCCCCCGCTTTCATTCCACAACGGGTCAAATAAACAGCATCCCCCACTATTCCCCACAGAATCACCACAACACGCTGGTCAGCACAGGACTTCCCAGCCTGTCACAATGACAACAAACATTGCGTGTTCTTCCCAACATAGCAGGGACGGATAGCCGCCTTCAAGGTCGGTTTTGTTAACAATGCAAGATAAAAGTGTTTAAAAAGAAAGAATTTTCTTCACATGATCTGTTAAAGAATGGTCCGTGAAGAATGACCCAGAACATGCTGACAACAAAGAAAGCCATAGGATGCAGCCCAGAACTTCAAAAGGGCTCACCTAGTCGTGGTGAGGTAAAATGTTCAAAGCTGAGGAGATGTTTCATTTCAAACTGTTGAACTTTGACAGATGGTGCTCAGAAGAGATGCTATGGACTCCTCTCCCTCTCAGTCACAGAGCAATCCTCAGGAGATTTCAGATGATTACTCTGCCACCTTCCTATCTACCTTTGTCCAGCTTCACTCATGGTCACTAAGTCCTTAGCTATCTCTGCCATGCCCATATCCTGGCAGTTAGAAGCTTCTAGAAGGATACTGAGGAGGTCAATTAGATTATCTGCTGACAATATGCCTCTGGTTGCTAGATTCTAAACCTCTCAATCAATCAGTAAGAGAAGGACATCTTAGGCAGGGCAGCACACTTCTCAATTCCCATGTCAATATTTGACCTACACTCACTCTCACAAGTGTTCCTCAGGAATTAGAGGGATTAAAATCAGATAAAATCCCAAAGAAATGAGTACTAGTAGCCCAAATGCATGCTTTCTGCTAACTCACCGACCTTAGCAGAAGGTTTTATTTTGAAGACAGGATAATGTCCCCTATCACTTTCTGTTTGTGTGTTTTTTGAGGAGGAAGGAGAAAAGGGATCAAATTAGGTAATGTGAGTGATCTGTCTGTAAAATATGAGCTGAAAACAAAGCCCTACCTAAAGTAATAAAGTGTAATTGCCATATGAGATAAAGATGTTTATGTGGGATGTTACGGGAGGTGTGGGAGGTGGAAGAACATGGAAATCCCTGTAATTTTTGTGTGACATTTATGTAATCTAAGCATCTTTAAAAATATATATATATATATAAAAGGTAATGACACAAGGCAGAGTATGCTCTCTCTGCCTGGAGCAGCCCACACCAAATCTTGGTGTATATTTCTGTCTTTCTCTCCCATTTCTCAGGAAGCTCTGTTGTTTTCCCCATTTCCCAAATAAATTCTTTTTACTGGCTGAAATAAAAAAATAAATTAATTTAAAAAATTTAAAAAAAACTGAAAAAAAAAAGAAACATAAGTATATTTTAATACCCATAACAACCACTACAAAACTAATCAAAGAGATACACCAAAAAACACTATAAATAAATCAAGATGTAATCTTAAAAACTGTCCAAATAACCCACAGGAAAGACATATTGAGTGAAAAATGCCAGGCCCAAAAGATTACATATGTATGATTGAAACGACAAAATTATAGAAAAGGAGAACAGATAAGAGGTTACCAGTAGTAAAGGACAGAGGTGGGAGGAGTGGGTAGGAAATGGATATGGCTATAAACAGGCAACTTGAGGGATCATCATGGTGATGGAACTACTCTGTATATTCTCTGTGGTAGTATATAAAAGACCTACATATGTGACAAAATTGTATAGAAGTAAATACAAACACAACAAATGAATATAAGTAAACCTGGGGAAATCTGAATAAGATTGGTCGATTTTATCAATGCCAAAATCCTAGTTGTGAGATTGTACTATAGTTTTGCTAGATTGGGGGAAAGTGGAAAATGGATACATAGGATCTCTCTGTATTAGTTTTACAACTGTATGTGAATCTACAAATATATCAATAAAAGTTTAAAATAAAATCCCCACTGGGAAAAAAAAAAAAAAGAAATCAACTGGCTTTATGCGAGGAAAAATGGTTAAGATTTCTAGAGTCCAATTCATTAATATTTCTGTGTGCAGATAAAGTTGACTATTTATGAAATTAATACTAAGGGATTCAATTTCTTTTTATATGAATTTCAATAAAACATATTCCAGATGTATTTCCTTCCAATTAAACATTTGAATAAAAATAAAAAAAAACACTGTTGAGGAGAGTGTATCTGTAAATTTGTTCTACCTTATTGCAAATTTCTTTTCCATTTCTTTTCTTTTCATTACTTTTGTTGTTGTTTCAAGCTTGTTTGTCTCTCTTGTGCTGTGGGGTGCAGGCACATAGTAGGCATGCTTTTCCTTTTCCAAATATAAAATCATAATATGGGAACATTGGATGGAAATTCAATGCTATAATTTTATATTATTGTATTTTCATGTAAATTTCAGAATGCGTAGCTCCAAATTTTTCTTGATGTATGGGATATGTAGAAGATAGTGATTTGTCAAAAGAAAGCATTTTTTAAAATAAGAAACTTTGGTGTCGTCCAATATTCTCATTTCACTGGTGACTATCATAGTGTTTTATCTGAGAGAAGTAGGGGATTCCAAGGAAAAGAGCACTTGTCACAGTTGGAATCATGAAAATGATACCTACTTCACAGGATTGATACAGAGTGATAGAAGAGAATGCAGGTAGGCACTCAATATGTGTCTTTTCATAGTCCTGCCTCACAGCCTTCCATTTATTATCTAGCATGACACAAAGATATAGAGGTGAGCATGAATTAAAACCCATGTCTAAAATAGAAGTCCCGAAAGATGAGCAGAATGATTGCTGAGCCTAAAACCTAAATTAGAGATGGTCTTCTGACTAAATCTCAAATTCTTGTGTTTTCTTGCCCTTGGCTTTTTACTCTGTAAACAGAAAACTTTTCAGTTATTTGAAGCTTCTCATTACTTAGACTGTGGATAATTAAATTTTTATGTATACTCCTGAAAAATGAGACATCAGGCTCACTTTTTTTTTTTTTAAGATTTATTTTTTGTTTACTTTATTTTATCTCCCCTTCCCCCAGATGGTTCACTCATCAGTCTGCTCGTTGTTTGCTTGCCCTCTCCAGGAGGCACCGAAACCAAACCTGAGACCTCCCACATGAGAGGGGAGTGCCCAACAGACTGAGCCACATCTGCTTCCCATAGGCTGCTGCTGTCTGCTGGCTTGTGGCCTCCGCTTGTTGCACTGCAGGTGAAGTCTCGCTCTGTTGTGGCGGGAGGCAGCACTTAGCTCTGTTGAAGCGGGAGGTAGCATGTGCTTGCCTTCTTTTAGGAGGCACCAGGACCAGAACCCGGGACCTCCCATGTGGTAGGGGGGCACCCAAATGACTGAGCCACTTCTGCTTCCCCAGGCTCACTGTTGCATGTTGTGTTATGTGATGGCTATTTGTTTAGGAGCATAAAAGCATGATTATAAGTGGGGAAAGGAGAGGCTAGATTGGTGGTGAAGTCTGACACAGCTTTTCCTATCTCTTCCCAAGGGCTTGGTAGTTTAAGCGGAATTCATAGAATCACTGGAATTTGGAGACTAACTGAATTAAAGTCATAAGCATGTTGGGATTGAAATTTAGATTGGAACAAAGAGATCACCCTTTGCTATCTACAATCCTGCTATTTGGTATCACTCAATTTTTTCAATTTAATAAGGAGTCTAGAAAAATTCAGTCTCAAATCAAATTAAAAAAAAAAACAAAACAAAAAACCTGAGACCATATCTTGAAACTGCCCTTGAGCTTTATCAGAACTTCTGGTTCCAAACACCATGGTTGAAGTTCTGTCAGAGTTTCTGTTATTATCTTCCATTATTAGTTTACAATTTTATTCTAGAAATATGCTTTGGCCCAAAACCTGACAGACTGGTTCCCACTTCTGAATAAAAAGAAAACTCTTTACCCAAGAAACAGCCTGCCATGATTTCTTACACATTTCAGGCTAAAATGTTATGCTACTTTGCAGAGTTTCTGTGCTTATATCTAGGAATGCTGGGACATTCCTATTTGTATGCAGGCAGATGCATGACTCACATAAGATTCTCCCACTCCCCTACCCACATCCAGAAAAATTGTACTTAAGACTACCCTATCAACCAGAGATTCAGGAAATTGGTGCAAACATGCCTCTCAGAGCTCCTTTTTTCTTTTTCAGGAGGAACCAGGGATTGAACCCAGGACCACGTACATGGGAAGCAGGCGTTCAACCACTGAGTTACACCCGCTCCCTTTCTCAGAGCGCTTTTGCTGATTTTAGATACCAGTATGATATCTCTCCAGTTAAATATCTGCTATTCTGTGTTTCAGGAATTTGGGAGATTAAGATTCTGATATCACCACAGCATCAGATATTGTATGCATTCTATCACTATTAGCAGTTATTCTATAATAGTAAGTCCTCTCATAACTCGTTTGATTAGAATTAGAAATAAGGCCTTAATTTTAGAATAAATCCTTTCTGACCAAATTATTTTCTGTCACTTTTCTCTGCTTGCTCACTCCTGCAGTATTGAGGCCCAAAAGGCATTAGTTTTGGAGTGTTTATTTTTGTTTCAGCCTCTGCACCATTTATGCAAACTCGCCCTCCTAGCTTTTGCTTTTTTCTGATTTTTTCCTAAGAAAAATGAAGTGCATAGTGCCAAGAAAAATGTTTTCTTTATCAAGCATCTTACACGAACTGAGTTTTTGCTCCAAGTTTCTAACTTGCACTTCAAACTATCAAGAATCCTCCATATTTTATCTGGACCTTACATTTGGAAACCTTAGTACCTTTATCTTTGCCAGAGCTGCAATTTCAAAATGTCAAGTACAGTATACTCCATTTTAAGTAAAGGATTTCAAGTTAATATGTTTTTTCAAATCTTTATATCTTTTGGCCAAAATTAAAACTCTCTCCTGAATGATTCCTAGATGTGAGTGAGCCTTTTCCCAGGCTTGTCAGGTAATTGCTGACCCCAAAAGAATTCTCCCGTTACCACCACCATCCCCCGACCCTCCACTCTTTTTTATTTGTCAGAGTTGAAATACCATCCTAACTAGAATTCCATTCGGTTGTTAACATTTTGCTACTCGTGTGTCTTTACCACAACATGATCAAATAGCATTATTATTGCCAAAAGAATTTCACCACTTTGGAAAGGTTTGCAAATCTAGCAGCATTATTTAAAATGTGAAATGAGGCTAAATTCATGGCTTTTTCTAAAAGAACATGACTTTCTCTACCTCCATCTCGCTTTCTGTTTGACTAGCCGTGGCACGAACCCCCACCAGAGACTGGGAAGGGGGGGTGGGGTAGAGAGAGATTAAGACAGGGAAGATTGAAAACAAAAAACAGGAACGGAGGCCAAATCGGCAAATATCCAAGAAATGAGACAACCGCTAGAAAAAGGCAGAACTCAAACTTGCGGAATTAATAATTCCTTGTCGTCATTTATATATTGCTCATTCTTTCTTTAGATCCCTGGAGAGGCGAGGCTAAAATGGAGAGACAAAACAGAGAGACAAAAATCTTGTTAAGGAATTCTGTAATTTTGATGATATTCCCCAACATCTGTTCATGGAGCATGTACTCTGTTCTCTCCCTTACATTAGCATTGTTGGCACAACAGAAACGCTAGTTTTCACACATTTTTCCTATGACCTGTACAGGACCTGTGTCTTTATGTGTGACCTTATTGCAGGTATCGTATCTAAAGGGTGTCCATTTACATTTGCCCCTTTTAAAATAAATTTGCACATGTAAGTGGACTGCTAGATAACTGCCAAAGGATGGAAGTCTCTGATATTTGACATTCCTAGGCTGAGTTCTCTGCCTATGGTCCTGTTTTCATTTTAGTGAGTGTTTTACAAATTTAGTTATATGTTCCTATGGGATATGAGGCAATCCATGGGATAAACGTGGCATCAATTTTCCTCACGAATGTGGGAGGGTGGGAGGAGAAATTGAAGTAACACAATTTGTAAATTAAAATGTTTTTATAATACAAATAGAATGGCTATATTTTCAAGTGGAATGCAAAATTCTCATTTATGTAATGAAACACAAGGCTGAAAAGATTTTAATGTGTTAGGAAACTTGCTGTGGTCTTGGGAACCTCAGAGGTGTTGACTCTCCTGCTGTTTTATAGGTGGCTTCAGAGAAAATATTTGAATGAAATATATGAATTAAATCAGAACTACTTAATTCACATAGGTGGTTATATTTACCTATTATTGAGCTGCAGGTTAAATAACATTTTAAAAAAATAGATTGTATTGTAGTGAGGATTCAAACTCCCTTAAATTAAAGAAAAAGAGAAAAGAATCATTTTCCTAAATTCCTGCACAAGAATGAAGGTAGACCCCTACCTCACTTCATTTACAAATATCAACTCAAAACTGATCAAAGATCTAAATATAAGAGCCAGAATTATCAAATTCCTAGAAGAAAACATAGAGAAATATCTTCAGGACCTTGTGTTAGGCAATGGTTTCTTAGACTTTATTCCAAAAGCACAAGCAACAATTTAAAAAAATAGATAAATAGGACTTCACCAAAATTAAAAATGTTTGTGTATCAAAGGACTTCACCAGTTAAATAAAAAAAGCAACTTACAAAATTGGAGAAAGTATTTGGAAATCACATATCCAATAAAGAAATCCTACAACTCAGCAACAAAAAGACAAACAACCCAATTGAAAAATGGGCAAGAGACTTGAATAGACACCTCTGCAAAAAAAAATACATAAATGGCCCATAGGCACACAAAATGATGTTCAACATCATCATCCATTAGGGGAATACAAATCAAAACCACAGTGAGAGACCATTTCACATCCACTAAAATGGCTACCTTTTTTTTTTTTTTTTT
>JAQZBX010006142.1:0-13202 GCA_029593785.1 Cabassous unicinctus | reverse complement strand
TTTTTTTTTTTTTTTTAATTATGAATATTGGAGAGGTTGTAGGGCAATAGGAACATTCATTCATTGTTGGTGGGAATATAAAATGGTGAAGCTGCTTGTGGAAAACAGTTTGGCAGTTCCTGAGAAAGTTAAGTATAGAACTTCCATATGACCCAGCAATCTCACTTTTTGTTATATACTCAAAATAACTGAAAGCAGGGTCTCGAACAGTTATTTGCATACCAATGTTCATAACAGCATTATTCACAATTGTCAAAGATAGAAGCAACCCAACAATCCATCAACAGATCAATGAATAAACAAAATGCAGTTTGTACATAAAATGGAATATTATTCAGCTGTGAAAAAGAATGAAGTTCTAATACGTGTGACAACATGGATGAAACTTGGCAACATCATGTTGAGTGAAATAAGCCAGACACAAAAGAACAAATATTGGATGAGCTTATGGATATGAAATAATTAGAATGAACAAATTCTTAAAGTTGGAAACTAGAGAATAGGTTACCAGGGGTAAGGTATGGGGAATTAATGCTTAATTGGTGCAGAGTTTC
Organism: Cabassous unicinctus; assembly: GCA_029593785.1. Lineage (NCBI taxonomy): Eukaryota > Metazoa > Chordata > Mammalia > Cingulata > Chlamyphoridae > Cabassous > Cabassous unicinctus. The sequence continues at coordinate 12,648 of JAQZBX010006142.1, read as the reverse complement.
TGTTTGGGGTGATGGAAAAACTTTGATTGTGGGTAGTGATGATGTTAGCACATCATTGTGAATGTAATTAACACTACTGTATTATATATTTGAATTTGCTTAAAGGGGGAAATGTCAGGTTGTATATATGTTACTAGAATAAAGTTTTTTAAAATATAATTAAAACTGAATGACACAAACAGTGGGGCCTAATGTAAACTATGGTCTAAAGTTAATAGTACGGTTATAATAATATTGTTTCTTCAATTATAACAAAGGTACCGACACTAGTACCAACACTAATATGAAGTGTTAATAATAGGGAAAACTGAGTGTGTGAGTGAGGGTATGGGAACTCTGTATTTCTGCATGATTTTTCTGTAAACTTCCATCTTTTCTAATTAAAAAAAAAAAGTCAAGGACAGTCTAGTTTCAGCCACGCTTGGATCTAGAGGATGAAACAATATCCAATGACCCAGTTTTCTCTCTGTCACTCTCTATCTCTTTGGTTTGCTCTCTTCAGTGTTAATGTCATCACAGTTAGGGTTTTCCTGTTGGCGGCCCCTGGCAGCTTCAAGCTTTTGTCATCCTTATGGCAAGTAACTTCTGTTCCTAGCGGATCCACAGAAGACACGCCTGAACCCATGCCTATGTCCAGGGGCCTGGATTAAGATGATTGGCCATGACAGGACTCTATGGCTGTTTTTGGAGGGGTGGAGGGGTCAGTGTTATACAAATTACAATGGACTGTGAGTGTGAGTCTGTGGGAAGGCATAGGGAGGGCTACAGGAGTGGTGGTGGTGGCTCAGAAACAATGGAAATAGATGCGATCAGATAAAAACTGCACAAGTGCACTAAGATTACTTTTCAAAATCCTGCTTCTCACAAGAGCTCTGAGTTCCTTCCAAGTGATAAAGGTAATTCCTCAACTCACTAACACTGGATTTGTTGGAGAATGGTACTAACATTTATCCACTATCTACTTCAATCTTCATAATCATCTTTGGTAGACATTCTCAAGTTCCATTTCATAGATGGAGAAACTGAGGGTTGTGGAGATGATAGATAATCAAGACAATGTAACACCACAACAGCAGCCCTGCCCACTGCCACTTACAAGAATCAGGTTGGGGGATAACCTGGAGTCTGGAGAGAAGCAATAGACTCAAAATTGGAGGAAGGAAAGAGGAGAAGAGAAAGAGTTTGGACAGTCAGAGCTGGCCTACTGGTGAGTTAACTCCCTGAGAACACCAATAGGTTCTCATGGGTCAGTAATCAATCTGTCCAAACATGTACATGGTCTTTGAAGAGTTAAGGTGTTGTCAATTATTTGTATATTAGTACAAATTGAGTTAATCTGCTGTTTTTCTCCCAACACTTGGTTGACTCTAGGGGACCCTGAGAAATGTAACATTCAAGTAGGGTGGGGGTTGGGTTGGCATGGTCCCCCTGGGGGATAGGGCAGGGCTGGTGAGGGGCTCCTCTGCAGGGCATGAGGTACCCTATAGGCTCCGGAGACCTTGGACAAGAGCAGAGGCAGGTGGGAATCAGCCCTAAAAGGGAACCAGAGGGTACGGATGATGAACTCCACTTACTTTCCCATTTTGATCAGAGAGGTGGCCCAGATTCGGGAATTTGCTTATGAATGGAGGGAGACCCATATTCTATAATATCCTGTGTTGGACATTCCTCCCATCCATACTCTGTTCAGAGGTCCAAGAGCTTGAGTGACAGGCCTAGTTCTTAGAAAATAAGGGTTAACTAGTCCTTCCAGGCCCTAACTACACGTATAGCATATATTTATGGGCAATCACCTTGATGTTTTGGATGCTTCCTCTTCATACAATGACTCTTTCTGGTTTCCATAACTCTACTCTCATTTGCAGAAGTCATTACTGTCTCCACCATGACCAATGCAAAGTGGAAAACCAAAGGCTCAAAGGGGAAATTTCATGGAGAGAGGAAAAGTGGGAGAGAAATGGAAAGCAATGAGCTACTTCTTTTGGTCCCAGCTGATGTCCCATTAATCTAAGATCTTGCTGAGTCCACACTGAATTAATTACTTCTTTCCTATCCACCCAGTTTACTAAAATAAGCCCACTTCCAAGGGCATGTTTTCTATTAGATGGTGTTTGCTAGGATTAGGCCACACACAGCATCCCAGAAGGCCAGCAAAGGAGCTTTGTCTTGAGAAGACCATATTTTTAAAGAGGCCAGTAAGTGAGATAGCCACAGAGAGCTATGGAGGGTATAGAGATTTTCAAAGAACAGATCTTTGAGAGTAATTTTGAATAAAAAACAAACAAACATATATATCTGCAAATCCCAAGAGCTGCTCCAATGCAATGAGACCTTTTCTTTTTCATAACACTGTTCTGGTGTCCTCTGCTCTATTTTTATCATTTTATTTTACTTAATTGGATGTTTTCAACATTACACAATACTTTTTGGCTAACTATGTGATTGTAAACGTTTTGCTGCATTCTTTTGTGGTCTCAGGACAAATATTTTTTTCTCCTTATGGAACACGTTGCTGAAATTAAATGTTGGTTGAAAATACCACCCAATTTGCAAAGATTTATACTCAGATCCTTAAGAAATTTCCTTTGTGTAAAGCAAGGTGGCCAAGAGGTGACTGGGTTTTCCTTTATGCCCTTTCACTCTCACAAAGGGCAGAATGGGGGGGGAGGGTACCATGTGCTACCTTCAAAGTGAGGATCTGGGGTGAGGATATAAGAATGCAGGGGATTCCATTCCTAAGCAGTCTCTTTTAGGTGGTGTGGTTCAAGAAGCACTGGGATTTGGGGGCAATTCCTCCCTTATTGATACTCAATTTATTTTTTGGAACTTAAAGCGACCCTCCTTAAAAGAAAAGAAAAGGGGGAAAAATACTTGTTTGGGCTCTGTGTGGAATTTGGTGTCATCAGACAAAGTTGGTTTGTATTTCAGACCCACCACTTTGTAGCAGAGACTTTGGGCAAGTTGCCTAATCTCTGTGGACCTAATGGGATGGAAATAAATATTTAGATTTAGATAAGACCCAGTGAGTAAACATATGGAAAGTCCTAAACATAGGTCTGGCACTCAATAGGCTCATGACAAATTGTGGTGCCCTTCTCTAGATATGAAAGTATATCAGTTTATCAGATTCAATTTTTTTTAACATAATAGAATAACAATGTCCAGAGGAGTGGAGACAAAGAGATAGGTGGGAGAGAAGTAGAATTGCAACTGCTTTATAGGCTAAACAATGATCCAGAAAGGTGTTGCTGAGGCACATCATCTCAGGGGGAAAACTTGAGCTGAAACTCCATTAAAAAGTGGTAATATTGTGAATATTCTCTCTGTCCTGATTTTGTGATAATCAGGGTAGGCTAAACATTTGCTATATTAGAAACCATACATGTGTCCCCAGACCTAGTTTTTCTCCCTAGGTCTGTTTTTAAGAATGCTGGTGATAAACTAAGCCTGATTTATTATATGACCATCTTGTATGGGAAATGACTGTAACTCTAGGTATCTTTGGTCAACCTTAAGAGATATAGCAGGGGGGCGGATATGGCTCAAGTGGTTGGGCGTCCACCTCCCATATGGAGGGACCTGGGTTTGATCCCCGGGACCTCCTGGTAAAAATTAAAAAAAGGAAAATATAGAAGGCACGTGGGTGCACCGTCAGGCCCTGTGAGCAGGTATGCCGCCAGGTTCTGCGAGCAGGTGAGCCCCCCAGGCCCTGCGTGTGGGTGTGCTCTCAGGCCCCACGAGCCACACAGCAAGATGATGATGTAACAGGAGAGTGACACAAGGGAGAGCCAAGATGAGACGAGCCAAAAAAACAGGAACTAAGGTGGCACAGGTGGTAGGACACCTCTTTCCCACATCGGAGGTTCTGAGGATCGAATCCCAGTGAAGACAGGAGGAGAAGGATGAGAAGAAAGGGCAGGAAATGGACACAGAGAGTTGCCCAGTGAATGGACAGAGAAACAGCCAAAAAAGGGCGGAAGTAAAAATGGATAGAAGTAAATAAGTAGGAGGGGAGGGGAGAGGAAAAGAGAAGATAAAAGAGAAGAGAGGAGGAGAAGAGAAGAGGGCAGAAAAAGAGAAGGGAGGGCGAGGAGGTGAGGAGAGGAGAAAGGGGAAGGGAGAAGAGAAGAAAGGAGAGAAGACAAGAGAAGAGGGGAGGGGAGGAGAGTTGATGAGAGAAAGAGATGACAGGAAAGGGGAGAGAAGGGGAGAGTTGAGGAGAGGTAAGTTGAGAAGGGGAGAATTGAGGTAAGACAAGGAAAGAAAGCAGGAGCAGCAGGGTTGAGAGTCCGCTGAGATCTTGGGACCAGATTGTGCACTCCTGCAGCGTACGGGTAAGTCCTGCCAAATGGCCCAATGTCAGGGAAAGGAGAGGGTGACCAGTTCCGTCAACATGTTGGCCCCTTATTAAGGCAGAGCTCCAGCAGTCTTGAGAGAGGGGAGAGAGAGGAAGCCTCCATCTATCAGAAATGCCTCCACAGTGGAAATGCAAGCAGCCTCAGATTTCCTCCTGGCTTCTTCAATGTTTTCTTAGCATAGACAGCCAATTTTAGCTGTTAAAGAAATTTTATTTTTTATGGAAGTGCCTAGATTTCTTTCTAAAGGTTTCCGAGGTCTTTCTGAGGTTTCCGAACACACTTAAGTCATTTCATACAAAACTTGCCCTCTTGCAGACATGTGAACATAAAATTATTATAATAGGTTGTATGTGGGTGTTTTGTTTGTTTTCATGTGTTTTGTGGGAAGCATTGGATGGTGCAATATTTTATTATAATGTATTAGAGTAATCAAATAGTATTAAAATGTTGGAAAATAAAAGGAAACTCACCATAATTTCAAAATCTAAAGACATAATCTTAGTGTTTTCCTTCCTGTCTGTTTTTTCATATACATGCCATCATAGTATTTGTATAATTTTATGTGCCTCCTTTCTTCACTAATTATTTTTCCATGTTGGCATGTAGCCCTCATGTCATCATTTTAAACTGCGTAAGATGCCATTAAGTAGCTATGGCATATTTTTCTCCGTAATTTACTATTAGAAATGTAAGTGGAGAAGCAAATTTTCATTAAAAGGAGTTGTGGAACTTAAGAAGATAATAACTTTAAGACAGAAAGCAGAAAATCTCTGTTAGCTATAGTAAACTGACAGTACAGAAAGTAAAACCACAGAACATTTTTGCATAACCATTGTTTTCCACTAGTATGCCACTAGAAATTATAATAGCTAATACTGTGTGCCACGCAGCAGTCTGAATGCTTTCCAACATTAGCCCTTTTGTTCCTCATCCAAACCCTAGGTGAAGAGGCAGTATTGGTAGCCCCATATTATGGACACAAAGAAGGAAGAAGTTACTTGCTTAAGGTTATACAGCTAGTAAAGGTGGAGATTCGAACCCCTCCTATCTGGCTCCATAGTTTGTGTTTTTGACCACCATGTTTTCAAATGAAAACAAAAATCATGCACATTGGTGGAAAGTGCTTGGCTTGGTGAGTAAGGCAGATCTGGGTTCAATTTTGACTCTGCCCCTTACCAGCGGTGTGAGCTTCGACAATTACTTAACCTCCCTGAACTTGAGTTTCTCTATCTATAAAATAAGATTAATAGTGTTGTTATAAGGTATACATGAAATAATATTGTCAAATGCCTGGTTCATTAAAAGGGGCACAACTGATGTTGTTCCCATCTCATCTTTCTTGCCAGACTGATAAGTAACAAGAGAAGGAGCAAGCGGTCATTTCCCCCTCATTTAGACAGGAAGCAGAAGCCGATATGGACACTAAATTAGCCCAGGTTTTTAACATGATGTTTAGTTTTAACTCCAATCTTCAAAAAATATCGAGACTTCAGAACTGGATCCGACAACAGAGAAATTAGGACTTAATTGAGAGAATGGGAAACTGAAATGGTGACAGGAAAGGCAGAACGAGAAATGATTTAGATAAACCAGAAATAGTCAACACTGCAGGGCCTCAAGACGCCGTGATAAGCCAGCACTCGGCCCGTGGATGTCCACAAATGTATGTGGAATGGTGTATGAGGCATTCGCTGATGCCAAAACAAAGTTGCATCTCAGACTTGATGAGAGAAATTTACACTTCTTGCAGGCTGGCTGTGAAGTAGATAAAGTTTGTCTCGGCTCCGTAAACAGTCCTTCCTGAGTTCTTTTCCCTTTTTGGCAACTTGCCTCAGGTTTTTACAACCGTCATGCCCCACTCTGCTATTCTTCATAGGCCTGCCCCGCCCCTACCGCCACACCAGTCTGTCTGAGGCTTTGACTCCTTCCTTTCCATTCCCTTTTCCTTCCTAACCCCTCTCTGTGTTCTCCTATCAAAATGTACCTGTCTCCAGCTCACTACCCCTACCCACCAGCATTTCGGCTGACAGGGAAGACATTTCTGAGGCGCAACCCTTTTGTGGCATCAGTCTACCTTCTGATGACTTGTGTCTGTTGATCTGAAACTTCCAGCAAATTGTTCTGCTTTCCATTTCTAAAGAAGTTATGGAGAACATAAAGACAATGAGACAATTCCTCGGAGGGTCATAAAAACAAGAAAGAGAAAATTAGAGGAAAAGCAAATATTGCCTGAGAAAAAAAATAGAGGAAAAGGAAACCTTTAAGGAGAGAAAGTGAGAGTGGTTTTAATACTCACTGCCAGTCTGTTTTCACTGCGAAGAGACCAGAGGCTTAAGCTGCTACCTCGTTTGTTTTCACCCATGGCTTCATCCTTTTGCAAGTATGTCCCAACCCCTTGTCCTATGGGTGTGAACTCATTTGTAAATAGGATCTTTGAAGATCCTAGGAAGATGCAGCCAAATTGAACCAGGGTGGACCTTAATCCAATATGACTCGAGTCCTTATAAGCAAAGGAAATTGGACACAGAAGTAGAAGCCAGAAGTGGGGATTCTAGACCAATAGAGCAAAGAATCTAGGGGCACAGCTTTCCCAAACAGCTCTAAAGAGCAGCCCCCAGCGCTGCCCCTTTTTTTAACCCAGAGCTAAATGGTGAGAGAGTTCTTGAGAGGGACCCCGGATCTTGACATAGCACTCCATGGTGGATGTTCGCCTTCCTTGTATTCAGACCTTCCATGCTTTTTAAGGGTAACGTTGGCCCCGGGATGGACCAGCTCGTCCACTTTCCTCTGGAATTGCCTGCCTTCCTGCACCATCGTTCTGCTCCTCCTAATCAGTGCACATACTTCCATCAAGTCATGACTATTTTCAATGGAGAGATGAACAATGTATGAAATATTGTCATTCTCACATGTAAACAAGCCTAGGAGCAAAACAATCAGAGCTGGCCCTGAGGTCTTCTGTACTTGCTGACAGGACTTCCCTGGTTCGTCAAATGGCTGCTTCTCAGCCCCCAGGTTTTGGCTTTGCTCTTATGTCCTCAAAGAGGTCGTCTTTATCATCTAAAGGAGCTCTCTCCATGCCCGTATTGATCTATAACAGCACCCTGCTGATTGTCTTTTTAGTACTTACTACAATTTGAAATGACTCAAGGAACTTTGTATATGTACACATACATATACATGTACACACATGCACATTTACCTTATATATATATTTATTTACAGATTATTGGTCAGCTGTACTAGACTGTAAGGTCCATGAAAACAAGAACTATGTGTGTTTCATATCCAGAGATAAGCAGAGTGCCTGACACAAAACAGGAGCCCTGTGTAGGTTCATCAACTAAATGGATGAATATCCATAAACACTTCACCCTGGAACAGCCAGAGCTCCATCGTCTAAACCCTGAGCTGTCCACTGGGGTAGCCACCAGCCACAGGGGGCTACTGAGCAACTGGACATGGGTCTGGTCTGAACTGAAATGTGTTATGAGTGTAAAATACCCTCCGAATTTTGAAGACAGTGTAAAATGCAAAATTTCTCATTAACAATTTAATAATGATACATGACTAAATTATAATATTTTAGATATATTGAATTAAATGAAATATAGCCTATGATATTAAAATTAACTCCACCTGTTTCTTTTTACTTTCCTTAATGTGGCTACTAGAAAATTTTAGATAACACGTGGTTTGCATCATATTTCTATTGGGCAGTGCTGGTCTAGACCTTTGGGAGACGAGTGGCAAAATACTATATCGAAACTGCTTCGTCATCCCACTAGGAGTGACAATTGCAAAGCTAACTGCTATTTAATCAATTAAAAGAGTAATTTTTTCCTTATATTTAGGCAGCCTGGCTCCTAGTCTTAGAATTGCCAATAAATTGCAGAGGGATCCGGACAATATATATGTACTCGCAGTTTCTTTTGCCAGAGTTATATTTTTAAAACACAGGTTCTTTTCTAAGGGCTTATGAACTGTTTGTTTTTATTTTTACAAACAAATACTCTGCCTTCCCGCCTCTCCCCACCTTTAATCTACTAACCTCTAACCTACTTTGTAGCTCTGGGAATTTGCTATTTCTGGTCATCTCTCATAACTGATGTCCTACAATACTAGTCCTTATGAGCCTTGCTTATTTCACTGAGCATAATGTTTTCAAGATTCTTCCATGTTGCAGCGTGTCTCAGAACCTTATTCTTTCTTCTGGCCTATAAAATACAGCTTGATCATGACCATTTCTCAAATGAAAATGTCTGGTCATTATCCACTGTATGAAAAAGAAAACGTGGCATCCATTCCTCCCACATGTAGCAGTGGACCTGCTCCTTAGACACATCTCACCCCCTCTTCTGCCTGCTTTGCCCTTGGCTTTCTTTTTGCAACCTCCTCCCCTCTTCCATTTGGATAAATCCTATTCATCCTCCAGTGTCCAGTTCAAATCACTTCCTCTTTGTTTGAGCCTCCACACAGGAAATGAAATACTCCCTAACCTGTGTTTTCGTAGAAAATCAAAGGACATTGACTATGCATCAGGCACTATCAAAATTTTGAATGCAGTAACAGATATAATTATCTGCTTAAATAAAACCCATGAGGCAAGTATCAATGAGGAAACTGAGGCACAAAGAGATTAAGTGAATGTCTCTAGGTCAATCAGCTAGTGAGGCAGTTTAGCACAAGGAAACAAGGAAAAGACAAGTCACAACGTGGCCGACAGACAACCTGGCCGACAGACAACCTGGCGGTGATACCCTGCCGAGACCTTGACCCTGATCTTGAGGCCCCAGTTAACTCCTTCCGGGACCTCCCCTTGGCCCCGGATATTCCAAACAGTCCTCACCATTGGCCCCCACCATTGGTGGGGGAGCCAATAACAGCTGGGGCCCCTCCCCTTAGCATTAGCAAAGGGAGGAACAATTAATAGTTTAAAAGGTAACCACATAAGACAGAGCTTGCTCTCTCTGCCTAGAGGAGCCCGCACCAAATCTCTGTGCATATTTCCGTCCTTCTCTCCCATTTCTCAGCAAGCTCTGTTCTTTTCCCTTATTTCCCAATAAATTCTCTTTACTGGCCCAACTAAACTGGCATTTTTAAATTCTTTTTTGCGATATAACCAAGAACCTAGAGGAATGCAAGACTTCTGGCTTTACTAGTAAGTGGCAGGCTCAGGATTAGCACCCAGAGTCCATGCCCTTTCCTGCCACACTGCCTCAGGATGCCTTGATATGGTATAACCCCTTCCTTCTACATTATGGAAATTTTGAGGCCTAAACTATACCTTATTCATCTTTTTATTTCCCACAAGCATATAATAATAAACTAGCCTACAACCGATACTCACAACAAACTTCTTAAACAAATGACTGCATTAGTTAATATTCAACCCAGGAAAAACACAGGGTTTAAATGTTTTTTAAAAAATCACCCAAAACATTGCATCTAAAATGTGCCATACTCAACCTAATTCACCTGCTTTCTTCCCCAAGTAAGCTTTCCCAGTTCTGCCCAGAAGAGATATCTGTAAGCCTATATGATGTCAGGATGCTTGAAAAAAATATGACTGAAGCTAAGATGAAGCTATGGGGAGTAGTCTCCTTTGATGTCTCTGAATGACATCAGGGCCTGAGATTTGGGGGTTTCTTGGAACAGGGTCCATGCTCACCATCCACTTTTCCCTTGGCATTTTCATTGTCCTGTGGAGTGATGCCAGGATTCAGAATAGCAAGCATCTGGCAAAATATCACCAGTCTTCACTAAACTCTCTAATTAACACAGGTATTCTCTCCTGCAGACCTTTAACATAAGCTCAGAATCCTCAACATAGCATCTTAGGTAGCCACCAGTAATCCATGGAAGTTGACACTCCAAAAAACCTATTTGCCATCCTTAGCTGGGCTGGAGCATACAGGCTTAGGAGGAAACTGCTCACAGGAAGGAAGCACCATACTAGCTGTGCCAGACACTAGCTGATGCCCTGCTCACAGTCCCCTGTCCTTGCAATTTCAGTGCATACCTGTTGGACTTCCAACTGCATGCACCAGAATTTCTTTACCTGAGGGCTTTCACTAATTAAGGGAACCCACTTTGCCACCTCCACACAGGAAGCTAGAAACACTGGAGAATTAACAGCAAATGGCTTTAGAGTTGGTGTATAAATACCCCAGCTCTCTCACCCCTCAGAAGGGATAACTATTTAATGCAGTTCCCAGAGCTCCCCAAAGGAATTAAGCTCCAACTACTTACAGTGGTAATTAACCTGATAATGAACATTTACTTGCTGCCTTTCCTTTCCTATCTCACTTCACCATTCCCCTACTGGATCCCCTCCTGGGATCGCCTCCCAAATAAACTAGTTGTACATGGAAACTTTTTTTATGGTCTACTCCTGAGGGAGCCAAAACTAAGTCAATGGCTCTATCAAGAGTCTGAGGAATGAGATCGTTGCCAAAGCCTGAGATATGCTCCACATTTATGGAGAGAAAAGGTGCTTCTGATGGAAGTTCATGAGCGAGGTAGGGTGACTTGGGACGAATAGGGCTGAAGTAAAGAACAGGGAAGAAAACAGGGGTTTGCTCAAGAAGTTAATTCTGCTAGAGGCTCAGGAACATAAAAAAGAAGTTTGAGCTATACAAGGAAGAACAGGAAGCCTGTCAGTACACCATTGCCTCCTGGGAGATCATGAAATCTGATTGAAACAGATGTTATAAGAAACTCTTTTTGTACTATGTCATTTTCTTTTGGAGAAATTTGCATATTCCTTGACTTAAAAGATAGATATAAAGTGTAAAAAATATTAAGAAATAAACTATTGTGCAATGCCTTTAGGTTTGAATTGTAAGGATCCTTTTTTTTTTTTTTTTCATTTCTTTTGGAAATCTAATTGAATATTCCTTATGAAAAATTGCTTAAGGATAAGCACTTATTAAAATACATTGCTACCAGCTATACTCCTAATGTTTTCTTGCCGTTATTTACTTACATGAAAAACAAATATATCATGATGATGACCCTGTAGCTGGCAGGTGAAAAAAGTATTAAGATTATTTGGATTCATTTTATTGAATGTGCTATCATCTTTACTATAAAAGAAAGTATCTTGGCTCAAGTAATTACCTAAAAGTCACTAAATATTTTGACATAAAATGGTAACATCTTTTAATAATAGAGATATAGTAAGACCAAGGATAAAGTGAGTTCAACAAAAATCAGTTGCTATGAGATTTAGATGGTCTCTTTTGACTTTCTTTGTCTTTTCTTCTAGAAAAAGGAGCTGATATTGCACCAAAACTAAGGATGGGGAAACTCTTGGAGAAGTTGTTCTTTTGTTTTTTTTCCATGTCAGAGATTAGGACATGGGTTACCCCACCTGTCCTTATGATATACCTCTCTAGGTGGGGGGTGGGGGGGTGGAGTGGAGCAGATGTATATTTAAGAATATTCTGGTCATGCCAGTTAGTGAACATGAGTGGGGGCTGGGCAAGAAGAGGGAAGAGAGGGAGTTGCATAGAGAAAATTGGATTAATAACATGTGATGATTTGTTTCAGGTTGGAATCATAAGAGAACATGCAACTCAATAAGAATATATGCAATGCTGATGGAGTGTGTATTTCAGTTATAGGATCTTAAAGAACTAGAGGGGAAGGAATGATGTAAGCAAAGTGGCTGAGTAGGCAGCTCCAAACTCCTGTCTCTCCCAGAGTCATGGAAGAAACAAGCAAACATTATCAGAACCAACTTTGTAAGAATGCTGTGTTTTTCTTTCTTTCTTTCTTTCTTTCTTTCTTTCTTTCTTTCTTTCTTTCTTTCTTTCTTTCTTTCTTTCTTTCTTTCTTTCTTTCTTTCTTTCTTTCCTTTTTTAAGCTCCTGGTGTTCACTGAAATCTAACTTATGTTCAGCCAGGTGTTCAGCCAGTTGTCAAAATACTGGCTGAACAAAGCTAAGCCTTCAACAATCAAGAAAAGCAAACCCCAAAAGAAGGGGGGAAATCTGATTGTCAGAGTTACCATATTATAATATTCAAATGTCCAGTTTTCAACAAAAATATTATCACAAAGCATAAAAGAAACAGGAAAGTATGACTTTTTCAAAGAAAATAAATAAATTGACAGAAGCTGTCCCTAAAGAAGCTCAGACAGTGGATTTATGAGACAAATACTTTAAAAGCTGTCAAATATGCTTTATGAGCTAAAGTAAATCCTGGACAAAGAACAAAGGAAATCAAGAACATGATACATGAACAAAAAAGAGACTATCAATAAAGAGCTCCAAAAAAAAAAAAAA
>JAQZBX010006141.1:0-47242 GCA_029593785.1 Cabassous unicinctus | reverse complement strand
TACACAGTTCTTTCCTTCTGAAAATAGGACTATGCATGTATATTTAAGAACATTTATTACCTATCTCCAAATTGCACTGTCTTCTATTAGTACCCATAGAGAGGTCAGCCAGCAACATACACTTTATGTTAATACTTTGTAATATAATAAAGTAATGTATTTTATGTTAACACTTTATAATATAAAAAAGTAATGTATTATATGTTTTAAACTCTGATAAGAGAAGTATAATTTTGTAAAAAATATTCATATGGTAAAGTGGTAATTAAGAATGTGAACTCTAAAGTCAGACTGAAGAGGTTCTCTTTGAGCTTGTTCATAAATTGTTGACTGGCCATGAACAAGCTATGAAAGATCTCCGAGCATCAGTACCAACATCTGTAAAATTCAGTCATTCAAATACATTTATTAAGGCACTATTCTAGGTGTAGGGACTACAGAAATGAATGTTATTGCAAAAATATTGTGCTTATAGAGGTTTCAATGTGGAGGAAAAGAGTAAACAAAAGGCATAATCAAAATACATACAATGTTAGATAAGGAAACTGTTATGGAAAATAACTGCAGCACTGATGAGGCATGGGGCAGGTGTGATTGGTGTGATTTTAAATAGGTGGTAAGGGATGGTTTTATGAGGAATAGAATGAGAAAAGACCCATGCAGCAATCTGTGGAAAGGGAATTTCAAGAAGAAGAAACACTGGAATATTCCAGGCATCTTCAGAATAATGTGTCGAGGAGGTCAACATTGATGCTCCAAAATGAGAGTGATAGACACAACGATAAAGGATGGTTTTACAGAAGTAAGGAGTAGGGGCAAGATCATGTTGGACCTGTAGGCTTTTGTAAAAAAAAAATATTTTGACTTAATTTTATGGCAATGCTTGTAGGTTTTGTGAAGAAAAGTGAGAATCTTTAGTATTCTGTGTGTGACTTTGCTGTGTCCTAAAACTTCTTTGAAAATTAAATGAAAATTTGGGAAACACTGGGGAGTGAGAGGGGGAAGGTGCTATGGTACAGACTGGACACCCAATAATGCAGTGATAAAAGGAAACAATAATAATAATAAATATTTTTATTTTTTTGTTTTTTCCCATTTTTCGAATGTACCAATCTGTTCATTTAATTTTATTTTTAGTTTTTTTTTCCCTGAGTTTCCATGTATTTTCTCTCTTACATTTAAGCTTATCATTATTATTTCATTTTCCTATTAATTGTATTTGGCTATTATAGGGGCTTCATCTTCAAGGAAGGTTTAGATAACAGAAGGGTTACAATGGGGACAGCAGAGGATCATTGGTGGGGTGTGTCTGGGATGGGGGTTTCATGGGAGGAAGCTCACCTGAATATACACGAAAGATATATAAAATTGTTCAAATGATCGAGGGGTGGGCATGGTCACAGTGGGTAGGCAATCACTCAGTAAATGAGGGAATACTGTATTCCCAGCCTGGAGAGATCTGCCATATTCTCCAAGGTAGCAGAAACAGTCCCCCGAATGCAGGGGCAGTGTCTGGCAAAGGAGGATGGTCCACTGATGGGTTCTTGTTATTGATGACTAGCCTTATGAGTCTGCTCTCATAATTGAAACTTAGCCTACTGTTATGGGGTGCCTAAGGGTTGCCACATGAGAGCCTCCTTGTTGCTCAAATGTGGCCAATCTCTAAGCCAAACTCAGCATATGAATTCATTACCTTCCCCCCAGCATGGGACATGACTCCCAGGCATGAGCCCCCTGGCAATGAGGGATAAATATCATGTGCCAACTGGCAACATGTCTGGAAGAAGACCTTGAATAAAAGGGGAAAAATTGAAGACAAATGTATTCATGTGGCTAAGAGACTTCAAAGAGAGTCAGGTGGTCATCCCAGAGGTAACGCTTACACACACCTCAGTAGGATCTCATAGAACACCAAAGTGGATATCACTCGACACAGACGGTCTCCTGAGGGCTCTGGAGACACCCAGGTCCTATATAAGGGGGGATAGCTACAGAGATTGATGCCTTATCAGTGGGCTCTACTTTGAAATCTGTTCTCCTGAGAGTGACAGAGTTGGACTCAAATAAGTCCTCCCTGCACATGGTCCATCAGTCCCTTCTATTCAAACCTATATGTGATGCTGGAGTTTGTAGGTGTACTTCCAGCGACTGGAGCCTCTCGCCTGCCCATGTGCCAGCTGTGCCTGGAATCTTGGTGGAGCTGCAACTCCTACTTTACAGTTCAATGGATTCACCCAAGTCACCTGGTGAGGAGATGATGATGGAAAGTGGCCATCCCCAGGAATGAAGAGAGCCTGCAGATGCAGGCAGAATAATCCCATCCACTGTATCCATTGGATATAAACCACCTCTCACTTGGAGGTGGAGTGGACATCACCATCCCAAACTCCTCAGGATTGGGGAAAACCTATGGCCTAGAGTGGACTTAATGACATTCTGTTGTGGAAATATTGTGATTCAACCAATGGAAGAAATTACAACAGTGAGATGGAGCCAGTGGCCACTGGACGCTTTTGGGTCAGGGAAGGGAAAAGCAGTTGTAATACAGGGGCTTTATCAGGACTTGGGAATTATCCTGAGTGACATTACAAGGACAAATATAGGCCATTTTACATCAGCATATAAGATGAAGAACTGTGTGGGAGAGAGTGTGGTCTACAATGTGAACTATGGTCCATGCTTAGTGGCAAAGCCCCAGGATGTGTATATCTATTACAGGTGATGTGCCACAATAATGAAAGATGTTTATGTGGGATGTTATGGGAGGTTTGGGAGGTGGGGAACATGGGAATCCCTGTAATTTTTTGTATCATTTATGTAATCTAAGCATCTTCTAAAATAAAAAATAATAATAATTCAGACCACATCTTACATAAAATATGATATGCACATATGTAGAGACAGTGTAAATAGTCTAGAGTTTCTATATTGCCCAAGTTTATATTACATTTATTAAATAACACTAACAATGTTTTCTAGAATATATTATGAGAGGGCAGGCTAGGTTGAATTTTCTGAGCATATCATTGTTTGAAAAACTAAAGAAACTGTTGATCATTTTTGCCAACAAAAACCAAAAGAATATATTTTCTAAGTAATAGAAATGTACATAAATGAATGATAGACTAACATAGGTCAGAAAAAAGTCCAGAAAATATAAAGGGTGTCCACTGCATCCCATTGGTGCACTGTGGGCACTGCGTCCACCTCAGGAGCTCACTAGGGTGGTAGGCAGAAAAAAGACTCCAGGCAGAACGGGAAGCTTGTTCATACTGGCAGAGCTGCTGTCTGCTTCAGACACACAGGCATGCTCTTTTTCAGACACACAGGCAAGCAAGCATGCAGGCAGGCAGGCAGGAAGACAAGCAGGCAGGTCCCTCTTTGTTTGCAGGGTTATACATACACCATTGTTATCACTTAAATGTTACATAAAAGGAACACAGTGCAACTTTCCAGAACCATTTCTGCTCTGCCCAGGGAGTATGAATTAGATTTTAGGCCTACTGAGCCAGGAGACAAAGGATGCTCTGAACTAATAGCTAATTCAACAGTTGGACTGCTGCCTGGGCAGTTGGGCCACTGCCCACGTCTTTAACCTTCACAGTTTAACTCTTTACAGTTTAACCCTCACAGGCTCCTGCCCGAGTCTCAACCCTTAAAAAGGGCCAATAAATATAAGAACAGACATGATATATGTCCAAGAGGAGAGATTCATTTTAAAAATATAGTATTAAAAACAAATGTTTTTCTCAAGCAGATAATTGTAAACAAAAGAGAGCAATTGTAGTAAGTATAGATTCTAGAAAACATAAAGTTCAGAGAAAACTGAATCTTTTTTAAAATTTTATTTTAACTTCAGAAAATGAAATGACAGGCAAAAGGCAGCTTAACAAATTATGGAAGCATTAATTTAAAAAGCCTTGTCCAGGCACATTTACATTATTTAATCCTAAAAACACACTCAATTATTTTCTGGTGCCTTGAAAGATGAATAAATGTCAACAGATTATTTATTGACATGACCAAGATCTCCTTCTTAATGAAAAAAATGAAAAAAAAAAATCTTTCTCATATTCACATCTCATAAAACCAAATCCCAAGTTCTTTTTTATTAAAAAATCAATAGACATTTATGTGGATATTATATACGTTACAATTTCTATATGATTTCAGGATATAGAGGAAAGTAATGTACATCTTAACTATTTGAATAAATTAATAAACAATGAAGAACTTGTAAGAATTCATTAAAATTTTAATCCTAAAACAGAGGATAAATTTTAATATTTCAAAATTAATTTAATAAATTGAATGAATATAATTTTACAAAGAAAACCTTAGTAAAAATTAAAAGAATACAAGTCACTTGAAGGCAAAAAAATATATCTAATAACCAGTGCATAAATGCAAATAAAAATAATAAAAATAGGAAAATGAAGAAACATTTCTTAAATATACATTGAATAGTAAAGAAAATTAAAAGTGTAATTCCAGATTATGTAAAGCCATTTTTAAAAGAAAATATTAGTTAATGCTCAAAATGTACAGGGTTCCTATTTGGGATAATGGACATGTTTTGGTACATTTTATACTTAAGATTTGTCTATAAGACCATGAACAAAACTCAAAAATGACTAGGATTTTTCCATTTTCTGTAAAAAAATTTAAAATATTTGCCAAATTTCTGCAAAGTTCATGTATATTTTTTCTATAACAATTCTGTAAAACTATTTTACTGTTCTCTAAGAACAAATATTGAAGTGCTCTTTTCCATTTCATCTCTTTGTTTATGAATAAAATTAACCAAAAATATTTATAAAGGGCCAGTTTGGCATTTCATACAAAAGCTATTGTGTATCAAAAATTTATCAAGAATATACACATTCTGATGATTTTGGTCAAAATGTATTAGCATTGCATTAAATTCTTTCCATTCATCATATGATTTCATCTACAAAATAACTCCATAGATTCAGATTTATTTGTCTTATATAGTGGAATAAACTAGATTTAAATTTTCAGTTCTTGCTAAGTGCTTTATGTCTAAAAACATGACAGATCTAGAATCTAACTCTGGATTTTCTAGTCCAAACAATATTGATTAAGACTATGTTAAATTTCTTTTTTACAGAATAAATTGTATAATTTCTGAAAGAGCATTCCATAATACAATGTTCTAAAATTTGAATATGTGTTGGTATTTCTATCATGAAATTTGAAGAATAACACCGATTTTTTTCATTGCACATTAATTGCCCTTAAAATCACATATATTTAAACTACAGAATTAACACATACATCAATGTTTCCAATTACTAAAATGATTTCTAAAATATATTCTTGGAAATGTTTCAGATCATGCATGGTTTAATAGAGGAAGTCTCAACATAAATGGAAACTATTTAAAGGATGATTGTATGTTCAGAGACAGGCCAATAAATACCCAAATAGAAAAGAAAGAAAAATGAGTTTAAATGTTCAGCATCACTGTCATTTCAATCACCAGGAGCCCTCTCTCTTCATCATGATTCTAATGAGAGCATTTTTCACTCCTTCGTTCTTAAGACTATAAATGTTTGGATTCAGCATGGGGATCACCATAATATAAAACACAGAGACCATTTGATCTTTTCCCAAGAAGTAGGACTTCTTTGGTTTTAAATAAGTAAAAATTGTAGTGCCATAATAGATGGTGACTCCCAAGAGGTGGGAAGCACCAGTAGGGAATGCTTTGTGTTTTCCTGAAGTGGAATTAATTTTCAGGATAGTAGAGAGAATGGACCCATAAGATACAGAGATTTTGCTAAGAGACACAGTAACATTTAAACTAGCAAAAATTAATAACATGATTTCACTGTCATGAGTGTCAATTCAGGACAGGGCTAAAATTGGTGTTAAGTCACAGAAGAAGTGATAAATTACATTGGAGTTGCAGAAATGCAAACTGTTCATGAAAAGAAGGTTGACCAATGATTCAGTGAAACCAATCCTGTAGGACCCAGTGATGAGTGCATGACAGAGTCGTCTGAACATAACAACTGGGTAGTTTAGAGGATTGCAGATAGACACATAGTGGTCATAGGCCATTGAAGAGAGAAGGAAAAATTCAGTAACAGCCAAGATGAAAAAAAGGACATCTGTGTGAAGCAACCCATGAATGAAATAGACTAATTGGAAGTTAGTAAGCACTGTAAGGTTTTAGGTATGACGACCGTTGAGTAACTGAAGTCAAGTAATGACAGGTGACTGAGGAAAAAGTACATGGGGGTGTGAAGCTGGAGATCCAGGTGAGTTATCATTATGATTCCTGTATTCCCCAGCAGGGTAATAAGGTATATCAGGAGAAACAGCATAAGGAGTACTTGCCTGATCACATCAGAGTCTGTGAGTCCAATAAGGATGAAGTCAGGAACATTTGCGTTATTCCTACTTCCCATAATAGCATTCAATTTTTGCAAATTGTTGAAAAATAACAAGATGATACTCGGCATGAATGGCTTCAAAACTGTTTTTGTTTATAGGAATCAATGGAATTTTAAAAAAAATCAGCTTAGTGATTCTAGAAATACATAATAAAAAGTAGTTTGCAAAATATGAATGAAATAGTCTTAATTTGTCAATTATAAATTAGGTTAAATCAACATTTGGAAACTATATAATAGAAACTCATATACATATCTACATTGCATAAGTAGAATGAACATGATATAAATATTTCTCTTAACACATTTATCTAAATGAAAATATTATACTATAGGTATTTCCATTGTACAGATTTTTAGATGGTAAAATGTGGAGGAAGTTAAGTAACTTAACCATAAACAAAACCATTAAGTATTATTGACTCTGTGATTCTAACCAGATTTGTTGCATCCAGAGATCATGCTGATAACACTCTAATCCTACTTATATTTAATTTCAGCATATAAAAATATGCTAGTTATGTAAAACAATGATTGAGTTTTAATGCCTCATTTATTGTTCTTTTCTATCCAATATTATTTAGCACAAATCATAGGTCAGAAATTAAAACAGATGTATTAATATTATAGAACACATATTACTATTAATTTTTGGACATGTTTTTTAACAGATTATTTCATTAAATTTCTTTGAAAATTTTTATTTTCAATATATGCATATTGCTTGATGACCCTGATTCCATCAGTTCTATATTTTCAATTCTACAAATTTTGGGATTGCTTAAGTAAGGTATATGCGATACATATATGCATATTCATATCTTTCAAATAATATCCCAATTTTTAGATAAACTATAATGCTAAAACATTCAGATTAATATTTACCAGTATTCAAAGTGGGTGAAAAACTTCTATGAGCTTAATCCTTCTAGAAAGCTTTCAACCTTAAATTTTTCTCACAAAAAAAATGTAAATCATTAGGAACCTGAATTTTCTGCAATATTATAATTGTTTCCATTAAGATTACATAAATTTAATTTTAAAATTATTTTGAATTTCAAGGTAGAATAAATCAACCTAAAATTTTTGTTCAGGTCCTGGTCAAAGAGTAATTTCACCTGAAAATTATGTCTCACTGGGGAGCTATGGTGAACACCAAAAAGGAAAATATTCCTTGTCATTCACCTTAATAATGCAATGGCACCCCTTATTTTAAAGGTTTGTTGGTAATGCAATATTTGGTCATCTTTGGGACTAATTTCCAAGGAAGATTTCTTGGCATGGTGCCAAGGATAAAATTTCAAGGACTAATGCATGCATGTTAATTTTGAAACAGAGAGTTGCGTTCCCCTTAGTAGTCATATAATGTTGAGCAGCATTTCTGATATTGTTTTGGGATGGTCTATCTTATGACTGGGTAAAATGAAAGTGTTTCTAGAGAAATAGTTAATCTCTGACTGATAGGGCAGATCATTAACCACCAACGATGGAATAATACCTTTCTCACAATAAAACATTTTTATATTTAAAAATGTGACATTATCATAGGATTAAACATTATACGTTACCCACAAATTATTTTGCAACAAATTGAAAAGAAGAAATGAAAATTATTTATAAATATTGCTATTCTTTTGATATAATTTCATCCAAGTATTCTCCTTTGTGCATATAAAGCTTATGTATATATTTGTGTATTTATGTGTTTATATAATTTTATCCCACTGAACATCTTGCTTTTAGTATTAAATATAATACATTTTGACCTATGTTAAAATAGACTTTTGTGAAACCCACGTTTTCATATATTTTGCATTGACTGGTGCAGCATACCTAACTTCTTTCTAGGGGTGTGCAACAGTTGATGAATGGGAATTTTTTAGGTATCACAAGGAAAACATGGTGGGGTTTTTCCAGTCAGACTTGAGAATATCAACTAATTCCTAAACACGTCATAGGTATTGTTGTGTTTAGCCACACCAATATTTGTGCAACTAGTTTTATAATTTTATTGTATTGTCTTTTATTATATTAAAAGAAATATGTGAGAAGAAAGTAAAGATCATTGCTGAGATGAGTAAGAATTTATATTAATCACCAAAAGCTTACTTCATCTATGAGCAACTAGATGAAATCCATTCTTGTGACTATTTCACTAATTCATGACAGTGAAATCAATGTTCATGTAGGTTTAGAAGCAATTCCTACAAGGAAATGTTTAAATTGCTGAATTTCAAGAGAGAATATGAAGGTTTGGATCAAAGAATTATGAAGCAATATATTATACATTTGATGAAATTTTGAATGTACAATTATTCAATTCATAAATAGTACAGTGAGACTAAGTAAATTTTGGTGGGAACAGACTAATCACTATGGGCATATTAGAGTGCATGTCTGTTGGTTCCCTTCTATTACCCAGTGGCAGCCTGAATGCCTAATTCAGGACTCCCATTTCCCTCTTTCTCTTCTCAGAACTTACCCTGCATGCCTAATTCAGGAGTCCCATTTCCCTCTTGCTCTTCTCAGAACACTTTGCAGGCATTAAAGGAGTGTAAAAAACAATCAATTCAAAGCCACCTAGGGCAAACGATTCCTGGTTTTAATACCTACAATAGAGCACCCTAAAGAGGGGAAATTCTATTTCATAGAGATGAAGGAAGCATTCCATTTGCAGCAAAGAGGGGTATTTCTAAGGCTCAGAAGGAAGCCCAGAAGAAGACAGACTCAGAAAAAGAAGGGACTCCACACTTCTGCCTCAGTCTGATCTTCTTGATAGCAGAGTATCAGGCAAAACAGAACAAATCTTCAAAAGACAGTGAAAAAAAGTGTTGTATGCCTTGATTTGTTTTTTAGTGATAATATATCACTCAATGATATATTTGGCATATAACCAGCTGAATACAAACTTAAGAATCAGATATCTCACAGACTAAATCCCATACTTAAAACATTACAATATTAAAATTTACATTGTGAAAAAAGTTTACAAGGCAAAGATGCAAGAAATCATGGGCCATCCAAAGGAATAAGATAAAATATGATGTCTTCAAAGAATATCAGATATTGGATATACAGAAGAAAGAATCAGATAAATTGAAGACAGCACATTTAAAATTATTCAAGTTGAAGAGGAGAAAGAAAAAGTTGAAAATAATGAACATGTATGACAACCTCAAGAATAACAATATAGCCATAACAGGAGTCCTAGAAGAAAAAAAGCGGGGGGGGGGGGAATATTCAAAGAAATAATGACAGAAAACTTCTCTAATTTAATGAAATATACACACATTCTAAAAGACGAGGAAAAACAAACAAGATAAATTTGAGGAGAACCATGCCCAGAGATTAAAACTGTAGAATGAAAGGACAAGGAAAGAGTTATGAAAGTTGCAAGAGAAAAACAACATGTTATGTAAAAGGTAGTCACAATAAAAATTGAATGTTGATTTCTCAGCAAAAACTATGGAGACATGAAGGAGTGGGATGACATTAATTAATTGCTGAAGGAAAACAATTTCAATAGGGAATTTTATACCTGGCAAGATGTCTTAAAAATAAAGGAAAAATTAAGATATTCCCAGATAAATAAAAATTGAAGGAGTTCATCACTGCAAGACCTGTCGTACAAGCAACGTTACAGGAAGTTCTTCAGAGTGGATTGAACCAGCATAAAAGAATAACAATTTCTGGTAATGGTAACCATAGGGTAATTACAAATATTTGTATTATATTGTATTTTATTTTTTTATGTAACTCCAATTTTATTTGAACAGGTTCTGAAAAGCATGTGCTTAAAAATAATGGCAATTCTAAAGTTTAGGATATTTGTATAAAAATAAATTTCTAACATGTATAACCAAAAAGTGGGGTTGGTGTGGGGTATAGGAACGATGTTTGTGTCAAACCAAATAAGACTATTATAGATTAAGGATGCAGTATTTAGGCACAATAATAACCACAAAAATATCTGAAAAATGAATAGAAGGAAATGAGAAGGGACTCAAAATTCTACAACTCAAAAAGTGAAATAGATATGAAAATAAACCTTAATGGAAAAATTGAAAGACAAAAATGTGTAAAATAAACAATGTGCAAAAAACAAAAATGACAGAGGAACATTCTGCATTATTAGTAACTAGTTTAAATGGAAATCAACTAAACTCTCCACCTAAAGGCAGAGATAGTACAATCATTAAAACTATATACTTTTTAAAAGAGACTCAACTTAAATTCAAAGACACAAGATGGTTGAAAGTGAAAGGATGGAAAAATATCCCATGCAAATAGTAACCCAAAGAAAGCTAAGGTGGCAATACTGATTTCAGATAAAATAATCTTCAAGTCCAAAAATGTTAAAAAGAACAAATGATTACACTATATATGGATGAAGTGGTCAATTCAGTGAGAAAACAAAACAGTTATAAATATATATGCACTGAAAGAGCACAGAACCACAATAATGAAACAATTATTGAAACTTTTGAAAGCAGAAGTAGATGGTTCTAGTAATAGACTTCAATACACAATAGTTAATAATGAATAGAACATTTTGATAGAAGATTAATAAGGAAATAGAAGATTTGAGCAGTACTCTAAACAATTTAGAGATAGCATATGTGGAGAACCTTTCACCCAACAAGATCAGAATGCACATTCTTCTCTAGAACATATGTCATTCTTCAAAACACACCATATGCTGGGTCACGAAACAAGATTTAATAAATTTAACAAAATTGAAACCATACAATGCATCTTCTCTGACAAAACTGAAATGATACTAAAAATCAATAACAGAGAGATAACTGGAAAATATACTGATATATGGAAATTAAAGCTTACACATTTTAAAAAACCAGTAGGTCAAAGGAGAATTCAGAAAGGCAATTGGTAAATATCTTGAGGCAAGTGAGCAAAAACAAAACATACGGATAGATGTTATAAATGCAGAAAAGCAATGCAGAGAAGGAAATTTATACCTCTGAGTGATTATAATAATAACAAAAAAGAAAGATCTCAAATGGGAAACCTAAATTTACCACTTTTTGTACTAGAAATAGAAGAACATAATAAATTCAATAAGAGAAGTTGGAACAATATTTGGAGACAAATGAAATATTATATTGGAGACAAATGAAATAGAGAACAAAATACAAATGAGAGGCTCAATGAAATCAAAAGCTCTTTCTATGTAAAGATCAATAAAATCAGCATGGCTTTAGCAATTCTGACAATGACAAAATAAGGGTGGACATAAATAACTAAAAGCAGAAATGAAAGGAGGGACATTCCATCAACCCTATGGAAATAAAATGGATCATAGGAGCACATTTTCCTCAATTTTGCCCCAATAAAATAAACTAGATAAAATGGATAAATTTCTAGAAATATATAATATACCTACACTGACTCAAGAAGACATAGATCTCAACTGACCAAAATCAACTAAAGAGACCAAATCAGTGATTAAAACCTCATAACAAAGAAAATCACAGGACCAGATGGGTTCACTGGTGAATTTCACCAACATTCCAAAAACACCAATCCTGCTTATATTCCTCCAAAAATTGAACAGCATAAAAATTTACTAACTTATTGTATGTGGTTAATATCACACTAATATCAAAGGCAGATAAAGATATCAAAATACAATAAAATTTAAAAATCTACAGCAAACATCATTTTCAGGGACAATACACAGATGTTCACTGTCACCAAAATTATTCAACATTGCAGTCTATGCTCTATCCAGAGTGATTTGTGAAGAAAAATAAATAATTAAAAGGCATCCAAATTGGAAAGGAAGCAGTGAAACTTTCCCAGACTTCAGATGACATAATCCTATTTATAGACAATTCTGAAAAAGCCTACAACAAAGTTAAAAGCTAATAACTAATTCTGCAAATTGGAGGCTAAAAATCTATATAAAAAATAAGGGATGTTTCAAGAGATTTGTAATTTAAAGAGGAAATCAATAACAAAATTCCTTAAACAAGAGAAACTGTAAATTTTTTTTAAATTTAAAAATCTAGAATTAATATCAGTCAAGGTTGTAAAAGAATTATACACAGAAAACTGCAAAACATTGCTGATAGTATTTTCAAAAGCCCTAAATAACTCTAAAAAATATTCCATGTTCTTGTATTTAAAGACTAAATATTGTTAAGGTGTCATTCTACACAAGGAAGAATGTTCCAATAACTAATGTATCCATGTTAAGCTTGTGCCAGAGAGTTCCTTATCTCTTAGAAATCATACAATGTTGTACACTCTTATTTGGTATTCCTTTGTGATGCTCTAATTGATGACTGGTTAAAAGAGATGGTGTTTCTACAGAAATAGTTAATTTGTGGCTTACAGGCCAGAAAATTAACCACCAGGGATGGAATAGCACATTTTTTCACAATGAAACATTTTTGTATATAAAAGTATGGCACTATCACAGATGTAAACATTGTTCATTACACAAAAAATTGAATACAACAAAATTCAAAGGAGAAAATGAAAATTGTTCATAAATGTCAATCTTTAGATGCATTTGTGTTTACATTACTTATTATATAAATATTGATGTTTACATTATTTTTGTTGTACTGTATTTTCAGAAACATACTGACTTTATTATTAAATATTTATAATTAACCTTGATCTATGTTATATTAAACATTTCTAAAACCAAAATTTAATCTATTTTCCATTGACTATTGCAATGCTAGCTTCTTTCTAGCCATGTGCACCAGTTAATAGATGGGTAATTTTGAGGCATTACAAGAAAAACATGTGGAATTTCCCCAGTAAATTTGGCAGTACCATCTAATTGATCTACACAGTAAATATATTGTTGTATTTGACACAATAATATCTGTGCAATTCATTTTATTATTTTAATGTATTAGTTTAGTATATTAAAAGAAACATGGGATAAGAAGGTAAACATTAGTGCAGAATCAGTAAATATTTTATATTTAAATTAATGGCCAATATACAACCAGGTGAATTGTTTTCTTGTGAATTTTACACTAATTAACAGTAATGAAATAATTTTTAAATAGATTTAGAAGCAAGTCCTTTTACAACAGAAACTATTTAAACTCTTGAGTAGCAGGAGAGAATTTTATGGTATGTATCAAGGAGTTAAAAATAATATAATATGTTTGATGAATTTTTAAAGCACAGTTCTTCCTTTCATCAAAAATTCAGTGATACTGAGATAAGCTTAGTTAGTGATTAAAAAGCCAGCATCAGGAAGTGGATGTGGCTTAAGAGATTGGGCTCCCATCTACCATAGGGGAGGCCCTGGGTTTGATTCCTGGAGCCTCCTGGTGAGGGCAAGTTGAACCGCACCTGTGGAGGGATGACAGCCCATGCCCATGAAGAGCTGGTGCAACAAGATGATGTAACAAAGGGAGACAAGCAGCCACTGAGGAAATGTGCAGTGAATGGACACAGAGAGCAGACAGTGAGTACAAGCAGCAAGATCAGAGGGATGGGAATAAATAAATAAATTTATGTATTTTTAAAAAGCAGCATTGATTTATTTCACAATTGATGACCTCAGGGTTTAAGCCACATGAGAAACTGATGGAGATTTTTTTCATATCAATGTCAACTCAATAGGCTCTGCTTACTCCTTGAAAAATCACCAAGAGCAAGTATCTCCACATAGCATTGAAATCAGTTTTTTATAGTCACAAATGTACTTTCAAATAATGTAAGTAAAAGTTGAAGAAAGAATAATTTACAAACTAATTCATGACTACATTTTTTGCTGAATCTGTTTTGCTGGGATTCCAAAATATCATCTCTAATAATAAATTAATTTCAGCAGTAATGAGAAGTGAGAAACAGAAAGGTACATGAGTTCTTTGTCCTACATTTCAACAAAATTAGAACTTTATCCCTCACAACACTATCGCTATTTTTAAAAAATTCTATTCCTCCTTTTAATTTTAGAAAATTCTGTTGTATGTGTTTTGAAGTTTTGTTAAGAATTTTTTTTTAATATTCTGAAAAACTGGGTCTGTGGTTAATTTATACTGTCCTTCATATCTCTGGAATATAGAGGTCTACTTTTTCCAATAGTAGTATGTTGAACAGTAGTATTTCTATACCTATATTTACAGATATGTGTTTGTATATCCTTTTAGTATTCACCTACTATAGATATCACATAGTTGACTTTACTTTTAGAAGACTCAATTACTGTGAAAAATTATTAAATAAATGTATAGAGTAATTTTAAAATTCTTGGATAGTATCTCAAACTTAGATTTATCATGAAATCTGCACTAACTTTTTTCCATTAATATGGTTCATGTTTTCTTACTTTGTGTTGTGTTTGGTAATTTAAATTTATAATTAATATACTGTAAAAATGATACATTGGAAGGGGTCCAGGTTATTTTGTCTTTCAATAAGGAATGATGAGATTTACTCTGGCTGGCAATAAATTACTGACAATGACTTTTGAAACATTCAGGCTTCACATTACTTTTTGTTAAGGGGATCTCTTTGGTGTCATTTCAGGCTTAAGGCATACTATTTACTAAAGGGACAGTGTCTCCAGTTCTAAAGTGTGTGTGTGTTGGTCTTAACATCATGCTTGCATTTAATCAATTATATTTGCTATACTGGCTGGACCAGAAATCCAGCTTCTTCCAGTCCTTCATGAACTTTGGCATTTATGTTCTGCTATCAGCACTGTAGTGTCTCCCTTCCTAAGTTTGGTGACAATCCATCTGCACATATACAGCTCAGCACTGAGCTAAGGACACACAGGGAATCCCAATACTGATCTTCAGGGCACATCGTTTTCATACCCCAAATTTATTGTTATTCCTTCTTCAACTGGAGGAAACTTCAAGGTCTGCCTCTTCAGCTCTCCAAGAACTTTATACTCTGCTGGTACTTGTCATGCCCTTCATCAGAAAGCAGTACAGAAGGGTAGGATAATCTTGATTTTTTCCTCATATATTTCCATTATATCATGGATAATTGGCCTGTTATGCCTCTTGCCCAATGCCTGAAAACAGTTTAAATGCATTTTGCTCAAGTTTAGAGTTGTTTATCATGAAGGGAGATTCTTGTACCACTCAGTGTCATGGCAGAAGCCAAAATCTGACCAACATTTTTATATCTCTTCTGATTTAATTGATATATTTTGATCCTATATGTCATTATATTATTCCCTATATTGCTTATCTGTCTCTTTTATCTTCTGCTGGATTATTACTGTTTTTCCTCTTTTGGTTGTTTTTATTTCATGTAAAACAGTGACTCTTTATCCTTCTATCCATTTTGATGTTTTAAGTTAGGAAATTTTCAGCTTCTACTATCATAGTGGGGGACTTTAATACACCATTAGACAGAACATCTTGAGAGAGGGTTAACAAAGAAATAGAGACTTTGAATAATATTTTAGAGGAACTTGATCTTATAGACAAATACAGACAAAACACCCAAACACAACAGGCTGCACCTTCTTCTCAAGTGCACTTGGATCATTCTCCATATCCCATGCTAGGTGACAGAACAAGTCTCAACTTATTAAGAAAGATTGAAGTTATACAAAGTAATTTCTCTGACCACAATGGAATGTAGCTGGAAATTAATAAGCAGCAGAGAACCAGAATAGATGCAAATATATGGAAGTTAAACAACACTCTTATATAATCAGTGGGTCTAAGAGGAAATTACTTGCATGAAATGGACAAATTTCTAGAAACACACAAGCCACCTATACTGATGAAAGAAGAAATAGAATGCAACAGTCCAACCACAAGTAGTGAGATTGAATTAGTCTTCAAAATCCTCCCAGGTGAATTCTACCAATCATTCTAGAAAGAACTAGCACCAGTATTGCTTAAATTCTTACAAAAAATATACAAGTGGAAGAAACATTACCTAACTCATTCTATGATGACAATATCACCCCAATACCAAAGCCACAGAGAGATACAACAGGAAAACTACAGACCAATCTCTCTAAAAAAACTTGGATGCCAAAATCCTCAACAAAATATTTGCTAATAGTGTTCAACAACACATTAAATGAATTATACACTATGATCAAGTGGGTTGTATTCCAGTTATGCAAGGGTGGTTCAACATAATAAAATCAATCAGTGTAATACACCATGTTAACAGATAAAAAGAAAAAAAATCACATGATCATCTTTATTGATGCAGAAAAAGCACTTGACAAGATAAAGCAACCTTTTTGATAAAAACACTTTGAAAGATAGCAATAGAAGGAAACTTCCTCAACATGATAGAGTATATATGAAACCCCCACAGCTAATACCATACTCAATGGTGAAATGTGAAAGGCCTTCCTTCTAAAATCTGGAACAAGACAAAGATGCTCATTATCACGGCTCTTTTTTAACATTGTATTAGAAGTACTCAGTCAAGCACTTAGGCAAAAACAAACAAACAAACAAAAAACAAATCCAAATTGGAACAGAAGTAAAACTTTTACTATTTACAGAAGACATGATACTATACATAGAAAGCCCTGAAAATCTACAAAAATGTTTCCAGAGCTGAAAAACAAGTTCAGTAAAATGATAGGATATAAGATTAACACAAAAATCAGTAGCATTTCTGCACGTTAACAATGAGCAATCTGAGGAGAAAGTCAAGAAAAAATTCTATTTAGAATAACAGTTAAAAAATCAAATATCTAGGAATAAACTTAGCTAAGAATGTGAAGGACTGGTACACAGAAAACTAAATTTGTTGTTAAAAGAAATCAAATAAGAACTAAATAAATGGGAGAATATTACAGGTTCATGGATTGGAAAACTAAATATCATTAAGATGTCTACCCTATCCAAATTGATTTACAGATTTAACACAATTCCTGTGAAAACTGCTACAGCATTTTTACTGAACTGGAAAAGCCAAATATAAAATTTATTTGTAAAGCCAAAACCATATTAAAAAAGGAAAACAAAATCAGAGGCAACAAATTACCTCACTTTATATCATACTATAAAGCTACAGTGGTCAAAACTGCAAGGATAGACATACTGATCAATGGAACTGAATTGAGAGTTCTGATATAGATCCACACATATATGACTAACTGATATTTGACAAGGTCACCAAGCTCTCTCTACTGGGACAAAATAACCTCTTTGACAAGTGGTTCTGGGAGAAAAGAATATCCATATGGAAAAGAATGAGAAAGGATCACCATCTCATGCCCTATACAAAGTGAATAATAACTATTTCTTACACATTACTTCCTGAAAACATTATTGCTACTTAAAAAGTGCCCTCTCTCTAAACCAAACTCACCATGACTTAAATCTTATGTCTGTTCATATGCTGGTTGAGCCCTGAATCTCAGAAGAGTTGTGGCCAACACCTACTCTCCAGTTCATTGGACTCACCCAGGACAACTAACAAATTATGATTATGGACAACACCCATCCTCCAAAAAACAGAGAATATCTACAACTGCAAGCAAAACAGTTCTTTCCATCTGCCCTATAATATCTGAGCCCCTTCTCAATCTGAGGCAGAGTGGGCATCACCATCCCCCAAATCCTCAAGTCTGAGGAATGAATAAACATAAGGGGGAATGCAATCATGGGCAAAATAAACTTACTACCATTGTAGTATGGCAGAATATGTAACATTGATATAAAAATAGTGGTCACCAGAGGTTCTGAGGGGAGGGGAAAGGAATAATAGGTGGAACATAGGGCAATTTTAAGGGCATTGGAAATAAGTGTAAACTCCAATGTAAACTATAGACCTTGGTTAGTAGCAATGCTTCAATATTTATTCATCAATTGTAACAAATGTACTGTACAATTGTGAGATGTTATTAATAGGGGAAAAGATGGGATAGGGATGGGTTGTGGTATATGGGAATCCTTTATACTTTCATGTAACTTTCCTGTTTAAAAATAAAGTGTATTTTATTAAATAAAGAAAAAGTGTCTTTATGGAAGGAAAAATTTGGCATTTTATCAAAGATTTGAAGGGAGGAAGAGTTAGTCACATAGGTAGATGGGAAGAAAGTAATATAACAAGGGGAACACCATTGCAAAGGCCCTGTGAAGGGAGTGGGGGACATGTAGTATCAGAAACAGCAGAAGGCTTATTTAACAAAAATGTCATTCTGTTGTGCAGGGTGGGAGGTATAAATCAACCAAGTTCGTGTATGTTGATCATGATGAGTGGTATGGAGCAAAACTAAATGGAGGGGCTGCATGGAGACATTTGGGCTTGCTCTTAAAATAAGTGTTTCAGATTAGTTTTAGGGGCAAGGTCACATTTGAAAAACCTGAAAGACTTGAATACAAAAACCTGGAGGAAATGAGGTTCAGGCAAATGGAATTGTAAAAACAAGTTTCTTCAGAATTCGGTACTTTATATCCTTTTATGTTAATCTTTCAAATCAGTTTATTTTATTAAAAGTTGGATAAAAATGCAGTATCATGGATTTACTATTTTAACTCACATGGATATCCTTTTCTTTTTTAGAAAGATTTACTCTGCATAATAAAAATAAAGTTAATAATTTCTTTAATGTATGAAATTTCATTATATTGCTATTTTTAATTTCTTTTTTAAATATATTTTTTCCTGTGCTCTCTTTTTTATTTGTTTTCCTTAGACATTTATAGATAATTGCTCTACTGCCCTCTCAACCCCTCTCTATATTTTGAAGGGCAAATACCTTACCTAACCTACCCTATACTATGTTCTCCAAATATCTACAAAATTCCTGACTTCATTTTTAAATGAACCTCGAATCTTCACGTGTGGATATAAGAATCAGTTTGAATCTCCATCGTATAAAGAGTTAATTTCTTCCCATTGAATACTTCACTAGAGTTTTTCAAGAATGCCCAAAATAATACTTATATAAAATTAGTTAAGAAAAATAATTTTTATATTGATATAAAGGTATCTCAGAGGTAGCTAAGTAGAAAATAAACTCAAAGAAAACAAATGATTAACCAAAACATTGCCAGGGCACACAAGACTTAACAGAATGTTCAATATAGGTAATGTTACTGTGAAACCTGATATAAATATAATATATTTAAATTGAATGTTTTTATCAGAAACTTCAAAAGGACATGGTATCTGTCAAATTCCAAACTAAGTAGTTGATTACATGGTATGGGAGAGAATAAGAGCATTAGGCATGTCAGGCAGAGGGGAAGAGGGAAAAAGAGGCAAAAAAATGCATGGTTCATTTTAGAATGTTCAGTATTATGGGGGAGATTTAGGGAAGGTCTGGAATGTGAGATTAAAGAAAGATTGGGAGCTTGCAATGCCAAATATGAAGAGCACACTGAGAATAGTTAATATGGGTATTTAAACATCATCTTATGCACACAAAATATTTTACTGCTTGTTATGGTCAATTGGCAAGTAAAATGCACCATGAATTTGCTCCTATAGATTGAATAGCTGGAAAATATTAATAAATTTTAAAGAAAAATTAGACAATGATTTAAAAATATTAAATAAGTGTGCAAGCTATTTAAATTTTTTATATAAAAATACATATTCAGAGCAATTGCAAAAGGGAAAATTACATAAAATTAGAACCAGGATAAATATAAATAAGGAGTGAGTGTCATGATATTTCTCAAAATTGAGAATTTTGAATCATAGCTTATTTGAACTTAATATTTTATATTCTATACCCTAAAATAGTCTGCAAATTATCTGAAAATTCTGCTTACTTGTGAAACAGCAGTCAGATGTAGCTTATACTATGAATATGTCCACTTACCTATTTATAGATTGCTTATATCCACTTAGCTGTTATAAGCCACAGGAGAGCTTCATGAAAATTATATTTATCTGATATGAGCAATTGGGTGCCCACCTCCCACATGGGAGGTACCTGGTTCAGTTCCTGGTGCCTTCTAAAGAAGATTAACAGATGCCACAAAGAACACATGCTTCAACCAGCAGGTGCCACAACAGGCAAGATACCACCACCAGCAGATGTCACAATGAGGAGATGCCACAACAAGGCAGATGCTGCAAAATGCAAATGCTACAAAAAGCAGTCACAGTAACCAGCAGATGCCACAACCAGCAGGTGCTGCAACCACTGCAATGAGAAGACACAGCAACCAGCAGATGCTGCTACCATCAGATGATGCAACTAGCAGACAAAGCAACAAGCAGGGAGTGGAAGTGGCTCAAGTGGTTGTACACTTACCTCCCACATGGAGGTTTCAGGTTCTGTTCACAGTGCCTCCTAAAGAAGATGAGCAGACAACAAGCAGATAGATGAGGGAGCCATCTTGGGAAGTGGGGAAGGGAATAAATAAATAAATATAAATAAATAAATAAATATTTTTAAAAAAAGAATTCCTTTCAGTGATCCACTTTAAAAGATGAACAGATAATAAAGATTACTGGATATATGAGTAAACACTGTATTTGGGAGAGAGAAGAGAAATAAATGCTAAAAAGAAAATTTAATGAAACTGAGACAAACTAGGCAGAAGAAAATTGATAAGGAAAGAAATACTGGAAGGAAAGCTTCAAATAAGGGAGGGAGTTCTGGGGGATATAGGTCTCAAAGAACAGTTACAGAAACATATACTGTCTGAAGTGCAGAGAAGCACTTAGAAAGGTAAGAATTGTATAGCTGTGGGAATCAAAGAATTCAGTGTACACAGTGCTCATGAATTAAGCATAAGGCTGAGGGTTAAGGTAGCTCAAAATAGGAAAATATCTTAAGACCATCATAAAAACACAAGAGTGATTCCTGAGCATGAAACTGGATAAAATACTTTGACCAATCCCTAACCTACATCTGTACCTTTCTCTGATAGTGAAATTGTCTATCACATTGAACATGGGAGAATAGAACAATTACAATAAACTCCATATAATGGTGTTTAATGTGCAAAATGATGAAAAGAAGAAATAATATTCCTAAAGTTACAAGCATTAAAGCATAAAATAAAACCTTATGGCAGGCAAATGAATACATTCATTTATTATATTAAAATAGTATGAAATAAAATAAGAGTCAGAGAACTTCATGAAAATTATATTTTTCTAATATGAGATGGATACATCTCAAGGACTTGAAAACATGATTCAAAGAACTTAGAAATTAACTATGAAAAAAAAGGAAGTAAAAAATAATTCAGTAAATTACACCATACCAATCACTGTTAAGGAACAAAAAATTGCAAAGGACATACTGTATTAGAAACAGCAGAAGGCCTATCTAACAAAAATGTCATTCTGTTGTGCAGGGTGGGAGGTATAAATCAACCAAGTTCGTGTATGTTGATAATGATGAGTGGCATGGAACAAACCTAAATGGAGGGGCTGCATGGAGACATTTGGGCTTGCTCTTAAAATAAGTGTTTCAGGTTAGTTTTACAGGCAAGGTCACATTTGAACAAATTGAAAGACTTGAATACAATAACCTGGAGGAAATGAGGTTCAGGCAAATGGAATTGTAAAAGCAAGTTTCTTCAGAATTAGGCACTTTATATCCTTTTATGTTAATCTTTTAAATCACTTTATTTTATTAAAAATTGTATAAAAATGCAATATCTTGGATTTACTAATTTAACTCACACTGATATCCTTTTATTTTTTTAGAAGGATTTATCCTGCATAATAAAAATCAAGTTAATAAAAATTAAGGCCAAATCCATGCCAGAGCCTATCATATACATTTATATCTCATATCATTAGATTTCTTATATAATTTTAAACATGTTTGTATGTATTTTCTAAGATATTTTAAGTGACAGAGCAAAGAATTTATTCATTTAACTAATGTCAATGTGTAGTGTATCATTTTAGAAATATATATTTTTTTGTAATGATAAAATCCTCTTGTTGTTTTGAATCAGAAGATAATTGGAAAATATGTCCAATTGGGATGAGATGGATACATCTTGAGGAATTGAAAACACGATTCAAAGAATTT
Source organism: Cabassous unicinctus (assembly GCA_029593785.1). Classification (NCBI taxonomy): domain Eukaryota; kingdom Metazoa; phylum Chordata; class Mammalia; order Cingulata; family Chlamyphoridae; genus Cabassous; species Cabassous unicinctus. Next base: position 24,871 of record JAQZBX010006141.1, on the reverse strand, counting down.
AGAAATTAACTGTAAAAAAAGAAAAAAAAAAGGAAGTAAAAAAATTCAATAAAGTACACCATACCAAGCACTGTTAAGCATCAAAAAATTGCAAAGGTCTGATAGGGAAAAAACTCAATCTGAAATAAGAAAGAATAATTTGAGAAAACCTGACAGATTTTAAAAGTGCTAACCTATAATTGTCAAAATGTGAAAAACTTAACTCTTACAAATATGAAATAAATACACAGAGAAAATTCATTCACTATTTCATTAATAGAAGAATCAGTAAGTTGATTACACTGATTAAAAAAAACATGTAAGTAACACGGGTTTATGGAATTTCAATAGAAAAGGAACAACAAAATAAGCATTTCTCTACTTTTAATTTTTTACTGTGCCCCAAAAGAACTGAAAGCAGGGATTTGGACAGCTTTTTGTAGCAATGTCCATCTCAGCATTATAACCAACAGACAAAAGGCTGAAGAAACCCAAGTGTCCATCAACAGGTGAATGGATCCACAAAATGTGGTCTATACACACTATGGAATATTGAGCCACAAAAGGAAGTGAATCACTGGTACATGTTACAAGATGGGTAAACCTTGAAGATACCATGTTGGGTGAAAGAAGCCAGATATAAAAGGGTAAATATTGTGTGATCTCTCTTATATTAATTAGTTAGAATAAGCAAATTCATAGAGAAAGAAAGCAGAATAGTGATTACCAGGGGTGAGGGCAGATTGGAATGAGGAGTTATTGCTAAATGATTTGGAATTTTGGTTTGGAGTGATTAAAATAATCTGGAAATAGATAATGTTGAAAGTGTCCCAGTATTGTCAATGTACTTAATGTCAAAGAATTGTCCACTTAAAATGTTTAGAATGGTTTTTATGTTACATATATTTCACCAAAGCTAAAAATAAATACATATTTTTAAAAGAGTGTATTTGATGTGGCCAAAAATTATTGTGAATCATAAGCACATAGTCAAATCCAAATATCATTAGTGTAAAGTTTATTGAAATTTCATGACCTGAATATAACCCTGTAAACAGGACCAAGTCTAGGAAGCAGGACATTGCCAACACCACAGAGCACTCCCTTATGTTGTCTTGTTGTCACTGTCTTCCCTAAAATGTTACTTCCCTTCTGTAGCAAACATTAATTTATATGGTAGGTTGTTTTAAAGTTGGGTTATTTTAATATAAATACATAAAAACCCACCATTTCCACATGCTAGTTATATGAATTTTACAAACATCTACAATTATATAATGACAAAAAAGTTACAATTTTCAAAATTGGCCTACATATTTTTACTCCCTTTCACTGTGCTTCTTGGTATCTTCCTAATTCCTGTTTTTTCTTTGACCCTCTCCAGCAGATATTTTTGAATGTGTTCCATAGACACATTGTAAAGAGACAATGGTGAGGTACTGAAAGAGGGAGAGAAAGAGAATGGGAGAGCAAAGATGGGGTAGGAAGAAAAAGAATAAGGAATTTTTTTTGTAACAAAAATATAATTTTGTTATCATCAAAATACACTACTATATATTTGTTTTATTAATTGATACTTTATAGCCAATCTAACTAAATTAGAAATTATGATAAAATTTGTTCTGTGCATGAATGCTTTTAGAATACCTAGGCAAATTGTTTAAATTTACCTTCCTGATTGAATACCATGTAAGTTCTGATCCTGCAGCTATATTTTGTTCACTTTGAGAAAGAACCATTAGAAAGCATTCCTTCATTAGCTATGACTAAGCAACAATATGTCTGAAAATATGGGTTTAATTTCCTAGTTATAATTTTATAGCATAATCTAAGAAATTAAAAAAATATTAAAATGAATATCTGGGAATCCACTACAAATATGCTTACTCAACAAAGTGAAATGAACCTCTAAAGCAGGGGGTCTGCTTAATTTTGAATGCTTTACTAATATCATTATTTCTTCTTCTCTGAAGCATACATCAAACATGTTGAATTAACAAATTTTAATCAGACTCGCATTTTCTCTTAATTTTCCAATTCCTCTCCTTTAATTTCAAAGGCTAGTGCTTCCAAACCTTAAAAGAAGAGCTCAGCTATATTTTGTACAAACTCTACAGGATTATATACAATGAGGAACACTCTGCAACTCATTCGAGGAAGTCAGTAATAACCCTGTTTTTTACAAAGGCATAAACAATATTGTGGCCCATCATTTCATATATATAGTTTATAAAATCCTGAACAATATCAATATATCATTAATAAAACCTTTAAGAGATAACATCTAATCAATTCTATGAATTTGCTTATTCTAAATATTTCATAATGCAAATAATCCAAAATGAGATTGATGAATTCGTCAGATTAAGATCACCCTATTTCTAATTAAAGGACAGAGGGAGAAAAAAAGAGGGAGAGAGGTAGAAAGGAAGAAAGAATCTTGAATGACTCTGAAAATATATCAGAGCTGCGAGTCTTTGGGTGAGTTTGTATCAACAGAGCTAGGTATACAAATTATGTATGAACAGAGCTAGGCACAAATATTACATTAAAACTATAAAACAGAAAAGACAAACACCCATACCACTCTCATCCAACATAGCTAAAAATGCCAAGAGCCCTTATAAATATTACACTCCTTATTGGGTAGAATACAGTCCTTTACCTCAATAAGGAAACACTGTTTCCAGTACAGAGATGTCAGCGTATGGTATAAAATTTGTGGAAGAATATCAAATCACCATTATGCAGCTGTGGTGATCTTTGAAGATTTTTTTTTTTATATGTGCTTCTTCACTGTAATTTTATCTCATTATACCAGATTTTCAAGTACATGGACAATGTCCTGTGGGGTGAGTTACATGGCTTGCATTGCATCTGTGCCGTGGAACAGGGACCTGTGGAGAAGTATGGGGATGCTTCATCTTTTTTCCATCCTCAAATATAGTTTTACCTCTTTACCTGTGATATGTAAAATTTGTAAAATGAATTATTGATCAGGATGAATGCTTCCCTTAATGATTTTAGGTATATTATGAGAAGGGAAAGGGGATATCCAATCACAGACCTATGGAATGTTTAAGGCTTGGCAAGATCACCAATACTGAAAATTAGCATATACTCACTTGACATAATTCATCTAAAGACTGACCTACCCTGATGCTTTAATTTTTCTGATATGAAACTCAGTTTTCCCCCCATTAGACATATATTCAATGCTCTTCTAATTCTTGAACCTCACTATCTATAAGGAAACATGTGCAAATTTAATTGAAAAATAGTAGATTATTGGGCATTCTATTACTACACTCTGATTAATATATTAGCCTAAGCCTAAATGTTTGATATTTTATTTAGACTTTGCCATCAACTTACTATTACAAATATCACTGTTACAGAAATATTGGGTCACCCCACTCCCTATCACGTTGTGCCACTTTTAATGTGGCCTGCAGTTGTGTCTAATGTAACTTCACCTACTTTCCTTAGGACAATTCCAAGGAGATTTCTGCAGGACTCATCAAAGCATTTAAGATATTGAGTCTTACAGCAGTAACTTGTTCTCTATTGTATACATTGTTAGCTTTTTTCTTTTCTCCCTTCCCTGTCTCACCTTCCCCATTTCCTCATTTATGCCTCCTGGAATTACCTTACAATTAGCACCATATACCCAAGAAAAAATGGATTTAATAAATGGCGATAGTTACAGATTTTAGCAATTTAATAATATTACTATAATATTAGTGGAGAAGAAAGGGCAATAGAGAATTGGTGTATATATAGTAACATTTATGGATTTCAAAAACCTACTTGAGTGAAAACCTTAGATATCAGTGAAATCTGTAACAACATATGTATGCTCATTAAAACATACATTACATTTGCTTTGTGAAGATGTATGACTTTTCATCCTAATAGAAGAGGTGGCCTATATATGAAGGAGAATTGAAGTGGAAGGAGAATTGAGGACTGATGATAATTATGGGATAAGGAATTAAGCTAGGATGAACTCAGTTTAGTTGTGAGATTAAAAGAAAGAACTAAAATGAGTAACATGTATTCATAATTTGTATTACTTCTGAATCTTTAAAAACATTTAAGAAAATGGCCTATGGGCAAGCCTGTGGTAGGTGTGGGCCCTCATGAGGCCCAGAGGAAAACAAAACACTGTTCAAGAGACAGCTCTTGGGCTTTGAAATCTAATGGAGTATGCCCTGCAGGTTTGGGAATTGTGATGCCTGCTTTCCTTTCTATTTCTCCCTATGATAATACAAATGTTTATCTTTGTCTGTCCCTCCTTTGTATACTGGAAGCAGAAAATTTGTTTTCTATTTCACAGGTCTACAGCCAGAGAGGACTTTTCCCCAAAGACAAACTGCATGCCAATAAATGATTTTTATGTGATTTTGTACTTAGCATTGCTACTGAAATTATTTAAGGCTTTTGAAATATTGTGATGTAATGGATATATTTTGCACATGGAAGGAACATATCTTTTTGGGATTCAGTGGGTGGAATGTGGCACTTTGAAATTCTTTTATGAATCCCAAAAAGAGTAAGATTATATTGGTGAACTAATTCATTCTGTGTGTTAGGACTTTTCAATTGGGCTGTGCCAGTGAGACATGACTCAGGATGAGTCTCCACCCTCTTGCTGGGTCTGATATAAAAGTAGACACACAGGAAAAGAGAGTTCTGCCATATTTGATCCAGCCATGTGAGAGGGGACTGCAGGAAAACAGAGAAGCCCAGGGAAAGGTGGAGACTGTAATCCATTCTTAGTGGCAATGCTCCAATACTTGTTCATCAATTTTAAGAAATTCACCACACTAATGAAGCATATTGTTAATGTGGGAAATGGGAAGGATAGGGAGTGGGGCATATGGGGATCCATTACATTTTTTAATGTATCTTTTATGTAATCTAAGTAACTTTTTTAAAAAAGTATAGGGGATTCCCATATAACCCTCCCACTCACATCTTCCCCAATAATTAATATCTGAAATTTCTTTGGTACATTTGTTAAAATTGATGAACCAAAATAGAAGCATTGCTGTTAACCAAGGACTATAGTTTATATTATAGTTTATCTTTTGCACTGTACAGTTTATAGGGTTTGACAAAATATAGTGCAATGTATCTATCATTTCAGTATCTACAGAACAATTTTAATGGTCAAAAATTCTGTGTTCCACCTATTCCTTACAAACTCTGCAAACCACTATCTTTATATCAATTTTACAAGTTCTCCCATTACCACAAAATAATAACTACAATAACAATACATCTACTTTGGTCTGTGGCTATACTTCTCCCATATGTTTGTTTAGTCCTCAACCTTGAGGAATTTAGGATGATGTTCATGCTGCCAGCTTCATATTGAGAGGGTGCTTAGATCTTATGGGGCAGATGGAGGGAACTGTTTTGTTAGTAGTTGTAGGTAGACCTTGTTTTGGAGAGTGGAAATTGTCCATCATCATTTTGTTAGTTGTCCTGGGCAAGTCCAAAGAACTGGAGAGTACCGTTGTCTGCAACCATGCTGTGATTCAGGTTGCAACCATTATATTAACAAACTGAAGATTAAAATATCTGAGATATATATTTTAAGGGCTTAGTGATAATTTATCAGTTCAAGTAAATGGGGTAAAAGAATCATGAGTTGGGAAATTATAAATGATTCTAACTCTTATATTAAGAGAATAGATTATCATATATTCCAAACAAGGGCCCGCCAAGGGGATGTTGATTTCATGATACTGTGTGTCTTGCTTATAGTGTCTGGATATCCCTAGAGCCTTTAGGAGCACTTTTTTTTTTTTTAGATACTGTGTCCAGGGATTGAACCCCGTCCTCTTATGTGGGAAGCTGGTGTTCAACCACTGAGCCACATAAGCTCCCTTGAGTTGTTTTTTTTCATTTGTCTGCTTATTTGTTTGTTTTTTTGTTTTGTTTTTAGGGAGCACCAGGGACCAAATCCAGGACCACCCATGTGGGAAGCAGGCACTTAATCACTTGAACCACATCTGCTCCCCTCAGGAGCATTTTTGTTTGTGGTTTCATTTACTGTGGCATTTAGTGAGATGTGCTTGACACTTGCTTAAGCATAACCTCCATATTCACCATCCAACTCACTTTGAAATCTCTTCGCCATAAAAACACCTTTGTATTTAATGTTTCCCCATTTTGGTCAAGTTTCTTTTTCTCCAAATGCATCACCAGTTGGCACTTGATAATAATCCCTCATTGCCAGGGAGGTTCATCCCTAGAAACCATATCTCACATTGGTGGGAAGGTAGTGAGGTTTTTGCTCACTTTGATTAGTGAGAGGTCACATTTGACTAACAGGGAAGTTTTCAGGAGGTAACTCTTAGGCATTAATTATAATTAAACTATGTTTCATTATTACAGTATAAGGTTCATAAGTATAAGCCTTAAGATTGAGAGCTTGTCATATTGGCACTACCTATATATTCCAGAGATTTTTGGCTACTGTGTGGGTTCCTATCTATTGAGACGACACACCTATGACAACATGAATACATCCATAGGCCATGGAGGTATGCTTTAAGTGCATTTTTCCCATATATCCCCCCACTATTGACACCTTGTACAAGTGATGTGCCTTTTATTAGACTCTCAAAGAACATTCACATAATTGAATTCTCAACCACAAATTAAGTCCACACAAGATTTCACTGGGTTGTACAGTTATCTATTTTATCCTCTAGCTTTCCTTCTAATATCATGGATGGCTCAAACATTCACTTTACAACCTTGCTCAGATTCACACTTCAGTGGCATTGATTACACTCATATTGATGCACCATTATCACCACTATCTATTGCCAAACTTTCACCATCAACCTTATTATAGGTTCTCCCCAGGTTAAACATTGGCTCAACACTCTCTATTCCCCTTCCGTCTTGTGGTAAACTATCTTCTAGACTCTACCTCCATGATTCTGCTCAATATCTTTAGTTCATATCAGTGAGAACTGTTTTTGGCTAGTTCATCTGATATTGGTATAGCCACCAAGGTATCTTTTGTTTATTACTTGCATGTTATATTTTTTTTCTATCCTTTCACTTTCATCTTTCTGCTTTTATTTATGAATTTAAAGTTTGTTTCTTGCAGACAGCATATAGTTGTGTCATGCTTTTTTATCCATTCTCCAAATCTCTGCCTTTTGAATGGAGAGCTGAACTTACCTTCAATTAAAGTCATTGCTGACAATGCAGGACATTCTTCTTCCATTTTTGCTATTTAGCCTTTGTAAGTTTTATACCTATTCTATCACCTCTGTTAGTGAATACCTATATATATTTTTTTATTTTTTATTTTTTACCATATTGAGTGTCTTCTTATTTCTATCTGGATATAATTTTCATTTTTTTCTTGTTACCATGGTGTTAACATTTAACATCCTAACTTTACAACAGTCATATTTGGTTTGATGCTAAAAGCTTCAATGCATACACATACACTTTTCTGATACCCTTCTTCTAATCTTTTTTTTTGTACTTGTTATAAGTACAAAACTTGTACACTTATATCTGTGTATAAGGTATGCCCAAAAGATAGGCTTACCTTAACTTTTTATTCATTTGTGTTTTATCACCTTAGGAAGTAAGAAATGGAGTTATATACCAAACAATACCCTACAATAATATTTGGGTCTATATTTATACAAATGGTTACCTTTATTTCAGGTATTTATTTCTTATGCAGATTTTCACCTCTGTGTAGTGCCTTTTTCTTTCAGTCTGAGGAACTCCCTTTAGCATTGCTTGTAGGACAGGGCTAGTGATGATGAATTCCCTGAGCTTTTCTTTATCTGAGAATGTCTTAAGGTCTTCCTCATTTTTGAAAGAAAGTCTTGCCAGTCATAAAATTCTTGGCTGACAGTTGTTTTGTTTCAGCATTTTAAGTATTTCAACCAATTACTATTTTGCCTCCATGGTTTCTGTTAAGAAATCATGATTCAATCTAATTGGTACTCCTTTGAATGTAACATGTTGCTTTTGTCTTGCAGCTTTTAGAACTCTGCCCTTGTCCTTCACATTTTTAAAAAGATGTATTTGTTTACTGTATTTTTATTTATTTATCCCCCCTCCCCCATATGGTTCTCTCATCTGTTTGCTCATTGTTGCTCAACTTCTCTAAAAGGCACCAGGAGCAAAACCTGGAACCTCCCATATGCTCTCATTGAGTACCCAATGGCCTAAGCCACATCTGCTCCCCACAGTCTGTGGTGTCTGCTGGCTTGTGGCAATTGCTTGTTTTAGTGGTGGGGACATCCAGCTCATTACTACAGGAGGTGAAACCCTCCTGGGCATTTTTCATTTCAGCTATTGAGGTCTTCAACACCAGTGGTATCTAGCTCATTGTAGCCAGAGTCAGTGTCTAGCTCATTTTGGCAGAGGTGGAGTCTGCTTGTCTTCTTTTAGGAGTCACAAGGACCCAAACCTTGGACCTCCCATGTGATAGGCAGACACCCAACTGGTTGAGCCACATCTGCTCCCCTCTCCTTCCCACTTGATAGTGTGATAAATATATAATGGGCTATAGTTTTCTCCATATTTTTCCTGTTTGGTGTTCTCTGAACATCATGGATGTGCATATTCATGTATTGTGCTAAGTTTTGGAAGTTCACTATCAGTATTTTTTAAATATTCTTTTTGCCCCTTTCTCTATTTCTTCTCCTTCTGGGACTCCCGTGGTGCATTTATTTTTCACTTGCTGGTATCACAGAGGTGATTTAGGCCATTTTTGCCTTTAATATATATTTTTTTCTCCTCCTTAGCATGACCTATTTCAAGTTTCTGTTCTCTGAGTTAACTGATTCTTACTTCTGCCAGTTGCAATATGCTCTTGAAACCCTCCTGGACATTTTTCATTTCAGCTATTGTGGTCTTCAACACCAGTATTTATGTTTGGTTCCTTTTAAAAATTTCTATCTCTTTACTATCTCATTCATTGTTTTCCTGACATTCCTTAGCTCTTTTTCTGAATTTTCTTTCATCTCCTTGAGCATTTTTAAAATCATTTTTAAAGGTCTTGTTCAATATTTCCACATTCTCATCTTCTTCATTGTTGATTTCTGGATTTTTTTCCTTTTGCTTTGCATTGACCATCATTTCCTATTTATTTATTTAGTACTCTTTTGTTCTACACTATATATTTTAATCTTTTAAAGTTAACTCAGGAACTTACTCCCTGTCAAGTCTGTTTCTTGGTTTTATAACTAGGTGGTAATAAGACAGAGATTTTCTTGAGCTACAGCCCTTCTTTTAGGAACATTTACCCAAGGCAAATACAGTGTGTAGGGTTTTCCCCAGCTTTCTAGTCTCGTATCATTTCCAGGGCTTTTTCTTGTTAGTTTTTCTGTAGTTCCATTGTTTATAGGAGTTTGATTTTACTCTCTCTTTCCCAGGAAGCAGACGTCCCTTTTCTGGGTGTTTGAAGCCAAAAGACCTTTTCCCCAGAATGAATGTATTCCTCTATAATTTCCTAATTGCCTTTTATTGCCTCATGCTGCTTTTGCCCAGAGGATAAATTCTGGGACAGAAGGCATGCCTGAGAGGACTTTCTCAAGTCAGTCTTGCCCAGCCAGAAGAGGTCCAGGGTTCCACCAAGTGGGTGTAGACAATCTCCAAAGATTCCTGAGGTGGGGATGAGGATGGGTATCAAGAGCTTCTCTGATGACTCCTCAAAGCTGAACTTTCCTGGCCTGCCCAGCAATTTTCAGCCCTTCAACTCACTGTCTCCAATATCCTTGAGGAAATGCAGTGTCCTTAAGTCTCCATCACCACCACCACTTTATGAAGCAGTTTAAAACAAGCCAGGTGCTACCCTTGTTCTGGTGGGTAGAAACAATGGTTGCTGCTCCCTTTGTCCAGGGAAGGTTGAGATAAGGGTGCCCTCAGACCCAGGCTCCAGCAATATGAAGTTGGAAATCAAAACCCCTGATCAGTTATTGACCATGCTGACACCTGGTCATGAGGAAGAGGATTTTTATGTTCCTTTTTGTCACTAGTGAGCTTGCCAGCAGCTGGGCCACACTGGATCCAGCCATGAGAGTGGGGGATGGGGAGCCAGCAGCCATCACATGGAGAGATCAATGTATGTTCTTTACTTTAATTTAAAAGCCTCTTTATTTTTGATCTTCCTTAGATTTTGTACCATTTTTTTTTTGCCTCTGGAGTTTCAAACTAGTTGTTTCAGGCAATTCATGCCTGTTTAATTGTTGTTTTGGTGGAAAGACAGTCATAGAGCTCCCTCCTTCACCATCTTCACATCTCATCTATTAAATACAGACATCATATAGTTGAATCTTACTTTTTTAATAGAGTCAGACCATTTCATTGGAGTATTTAATACACCTACATTTGAAATCATTATTAGTGTGCTATTTTCATTTCATATCATATATATTTTGAAATTCTGATTCCTCTCTCGGATAATTTTGGTTAATATAATACTTAATATTAAATTTTATCCCCCCTTTTGTAGTTTTTAACCATGCTTCATTTCATTATATTGCTTGTATCTTCTCTAAGGAATAATATTTGAATCCAAAATTTATATTAGTGTTCTTTATATCATTATGATCGCTTCCAAGCAACCAAGATGCAGCATAATACACTTCAGGGTCTGTTCATCAGCAGAATATTTGAAAAACTACATGAAAAGCCTTAAATATCTTCACCAAATAACAGAAAAGAGTTAACTGATTGCAGTAGCAGAGTTACTTTTGAATCAAGAAAATACAACTTTAAACTTGTACCACAAGCTGGCTTCTACTCTCCTGGCACAGAGTGGAGTCAGCCTGAACTCTTATTGTTTGTCACTGTCTCTGTTTTGGAGGGACCAGAGTACCTGTATAGGCATATTAGAGGGCATTCACATTAGTTCCAAAGTTTCAGTGGTAGACTGCTGCCCTGACTAAAGACCCTCACCTTTGTCATCCTATTCCCAGAACTTGTTGCATTCAGAAACAGATTGTATATAGTTAAAGCATTGTAAAAGACTATCAATTCAAAGTGCCCTAAGAAAAATATTCCTGGCTTTAAGACATACAGTAGAGCACCCTGAAGAGAAAAAATTCTATTTCACAGTGGTAAGAAAGGAATTCCAATTCCAGTAAACAGAAATTTTTTAGAAAAGGAAAAGAACCCACACTTTTGCCTCAGGTTGATCTTATTAATAGGAGAGCTAAACTCTGATGGGGAACACCAACCATCACAGAGCCAACATTCAAAGACAGTGTCAAGTGGTTTTTGCATTGATTGTTGGTTTGTTTTTCTTAGCTTCTGACATCCTATGATGTATTTTCCATAAAACTAGCTGGATATAAACATAAGGAAAATACAGCTTAGAGGCTAAATTCCATAGATAAAGCATTTAAAATATTAAGATGTACATCGTGAATCAAAAGTTTACAAGACATATAAAGACCCAAGAAATTATGACTTATCTGAAGGATCAAGATGAAACTTCAGAAATCAATACAAAAGAAGGCAAGACATTGAATATAGAGCAGAAAGAATCAGAGAAATCACAGCTAGCATATTTGAAATATTCAGATTGAATCAGAGAAAATGAAAAAGATGAGAAAAAGTAAACAGTGCCTAAGAGACATGTGGGATACCCTCAAGAATACTAATACAGTCATAACAGAGTTTCTAGAAGATAATGAAAGAAATAAGTAGAAGGTATATTCATAGAAATAATGGCAGAAAACTTCTCTAGTTTATTGAAATGGATGCACAAATATTCATGAAGACCAGGAACAGCAAACAGGATAAACTTGAGGAGAACATGCCAAGATACAATGTAGTAAAACTGTAGAAGGAAAGGAGAGAGTTCTGAAAACAGCAAGACTAAAACAATATGTGATATAAAAGTCCCTATAAAATTTAGTGCCAATTTTTCTGCAAAACATCATGGAAGCATGAAAGAGGTGGAGTGAAATATTTAAGTGCTGAATGAAAACAATTTCATCACAGAATTTTATATCTGGCAAGAATGTCTTGTAAATGAGGGCAAATTTAACACAGCCACAGTAAAACAAAAGCTGTGGGAGATCATCAATGTTAAACCTGTCCTACAAACAATGCTACAGGAACTTCTTTGGATTGAAAAGTAAGGACATTAGAGAGTGGATTGAAGTAGCATTATGGAATAAGTATTTCTGTTAAAGGTAAACATATGGGTAATTATAAGTACCAGTATTATATTGAATTGTAAGTTTTAATGTAACTCCACTTTTTATTGTATAGATTCTACAAAGCACATTCTTAAGAAGTAATGAAAAGTCTATGGTTTAGGATCCTTAATATGTAAAAATATAATTTGTAACAAGTGTAATAACAAAGTAAGGGGATGGTGGCGCATAGGAATGATGTTTGTGCATGTTACTGAAGTTAAGTTGGTATCAAATCAAAGGATATATTTATCGATATAGGCTCTTTTATTTAAGCCCATTAATAACCACAAAGAAAATAACTGAAAAAACAATCAGCAGGAAATGAGAAAGGAATTAAAATACTACAAGACAAAACATTAAAAATGTATGAAAATATACATCAGTGGAAGAACTGAGGGAAAAGGCATACAACTAACAAAAATGTATCAAACTAACATTTCATATATGAAAAATGGTGAAAGAATGTTATGCATTATTAATAACTACTTAAAATGGAAATGGACTAAACTCTCCATCAAAAGGTAGAGATTGGCACAATGGTTAAAACTATAAGCTTTTTAGAAGAGATTCAACTTAATTGAGTTGTTTGAAAGTGAAAGGATGGAAAAATATTCCATGTCAATAGTAACTGAGGCAGTTTGAAATTATTTTTGACTCCTAAAAAAAAGAAAGATTATGTTTGTGGGCTGGTCCACTCCTATGGGTGTGAGCAACATTTCAATTGGACTATGTCAGTAAGAAGTGACTCAGATTGCTTCCACCCTCACCAGATGAATAGATGAACAAAAGGTGGTATGTGTGTAAAAAGGAATATTTTTCAACCATAGAAAGGAATTAAGATTTCATACCTGCAACAGCATGCAAGAACTTGAAGACATCACATTGAGTGAAATAAGCAAAACCCAAAAGGACAAATAGTGTTTGACCTCACTGATAAGAAATAGAGTATGCAAATTCATAGAGTTAGAAACTAGAATACAGGTTACCAAGGCTAGGATTGGAGGTAGGAAATAGAAAGTAAAAGCTTCATTGCTACAGAATTTTTACTTAAGGTGATAGAAAACTTTTGCTAATGGATGGTGGTGATGTTAGCACAACAAGGTGAATATGAGCACTGATGAATTCTGTATTTTAAAGCAGTTAAGATGTTAGGTTATATACATGTTACAGAATTAAAATTTTAGAAAACTGTACACTGACACTATGTACCCCCAAAGTAATCTATGGATGACAGTTAATTAACAAATTTATAATAATATTGCATCAACTATTGTAACAAAAGTATCACACTGAAGCAAATTGTTGCCAATAGAGAAAACTGTGTTTTTGAGTAGGTATATGAAATCTCTGTACTTCCTGCATCATTTTTCTGTAAAGTATTACATCTCAAATAAAAAAGAAGAAATTAGTATTATACCTCTTTATATAAAATGGAAGAACCATAAAATGTTTTAATTTCATTTACTCCTTTTCATTTCAGCCATTGTTTCCATATATTTTACTTCTAAATGTTTTAGTTCTGAAAATACAATGCTATTATTACAATCCTGAAAATACAATACACAGTTTGTTTTCCAAAACTTTTCACATATTTCCCATATCTTACACACTTCATTTCTTTTGTAGATTCAATTTTTCCTCTGATATCCTTTTCTTTTTGCTGGAGAACTTCTGTTAGCTTTCTTTGAACAACAGGACTTTTATAACAAATGTTCTGAGCTTTCCTTTATCTTAAATGTCTCAGTTTCACAATTGAGTTTCACAAATATTTCACTAGACATAGAATTCTTTATCTTTTTAATTTCTTATAGTCTGTGCAATGTTTTTTCTTCTACTATTGCTGTTTCTTTTTGGAAGCTAACCACAATTGAATGGTCCCCACACCCCACACTCCAAAATTTCTCCCCACCACCCCCAGCACCATAGCTGCTGTGAATTATTTCTTTGTATATTTTATTTTCTGTAGCTTTATTATGATGTGCTTCTGCTTGTGTGTGTGTATGTGTGTGTTGTTGGTAATGGTGATGTTTAAATATGGGATTTCTCTTGTTTTGTATGGTCAGAATTTCATAGATCTTCAAGTTGATGTTTTCCTAAAATTTTATAAAATTTCACCCACTTTTTTCATATTTTGTAATACTCAGGCTCTGTTCTTTTTTATGTAAAATTTTGTTATTGTTGTTGTTGTTTTCCCTTAGCTCCACAGTTTGAAAAACACTTATTGATCTGGTTTCTAGTTTACTGATTCTCACTTCGATAACACCCAATCTGCTGTTGAGTCCTTCTGACAAATTTATCATTAGGATGTATTTTACTTTTCCCTTCTAGTATGTCTATTTAGTTCAATTTTATTTTTGACTGCATTTTTTTCTGCTGTGATTTCTCATATATTTCCTTATTATATCATCTTTTACTTAAGTCATTAAGCATATATCCAAACTGTTTTAAAGTCCTTGGCTGCTAATTCAAACTTTGAGTTCATCTTGAAATCTGTTTCTATTAAAATTTTTTCATTAACAGGTTCACATTTTCTTGCTTTTTTTTATTGAGGGTAAAAATCAAATTTTTCACAATACAAACCAATATTTGTAAAATGATATATAAATATATATGCATATATGTGCATTTGTTTACATAAATGTTATTTTATATATATACATATATTTTTAAAAGGTGCTTAGATTACCTAAATGTTACACAGAAACTACAGAGATTCCCATGTTCCCCATTTCCCACACTTCCCATAACATCCCACATAAACATCTTTCATTACTGTGGCACATCACCTGCAATGGATATACACATCCTAGGGCTTTGCCACTAAACATAGACCACAGTTCACATCGTAGACCACACTCTCTCCCACAGAGTTCTGCATGGTATATGCTGATGTAAAATGGCCTATATCCATCACTGCAATGTCACTCAGGACAACCCCCAAGTCCTGATAAAGCCCCTGTATTACAACTGCCTTTCCCCTCCCTGCCTCGAAAGCATCTAGTGGCCACTGGCTCCACCTCACTGTTATAATTTCTACCATTGCTTGAATCACAATATATCTACAACAGAATACCATTAAGTCTACTCTAGTCCATAGCTCCTCCCCCAATCCTGAGGGGACTGGGATGGTGATGTCCACTCCACCTCCAAGTGAGAGTGGGCTTATATCCCAAGGATACGGTGGATGGGATTATCCTGCCTGCACCTGCAGGCTCTCTCCATTCCCTGGGATGGCCATTGTCCATCATCGTCTCCTCACCAGGTGACTTGGGTGAGTCCATTGAGCTGTAGAGTAGGAGTTGCAGCTCCACTGAGATTCCAGGCACAGCTGTCACATAGGTAGGCCAGAGGCTCCAGTCTCTGGAAGTACACCTACAAACTCTAACATCACATATAGGTTTGAGTAGAAGGGACTGATGGACCATGTGCAGGGAGGACTTATTTGAGTCCAACTCTGTCACTCTCAGGAGAACAGATTCCAAAGTAGAGCCCACTAAAGCACTTAAAAAGCATTTTTTAATACTATATTGTACTTTGTGAATGGTACATGATACATTTTAAGGAGCCTGATTTTGTTGTGTTTCAATAAGGGCTATTGGGGTTTGTTCTGTTTGGCAACAAATTATTGGCAATATCTTTTGAACTTCTTGGGATTTACATTATTCTTTGTTAAGGATGATCTATTTCATTTTGTCCTCAGTCTTAGGGCATGGTGCTTACTGCAGGGAATTTTCCTTATTTCCAATGTGCTTGTTGATTTTGTTTTGTTTTATTTTATTGTCTTAACTTCATGCCTGAACTAATCAAAGATCTTCAACATACATGCTGGACATTAATTCATCTTCAGCTGAGGCCCTGCAGAGGTTCCCAGTACAAATATTTGGGCATCTTCTTTTGATATCTATTTTCTCTGTTCCAACTTCTTTAATGGTGGAAACTCCAATCTCTGCCTCTTCAGCTATGCAAGACCTTTATACTTTTCTTGTGCTTGATAGCTCTTAAGACAGCAAGCATGCAGAAAGGCAAAGTAAACATGAGTCTTTTCTCATATATTTCCATTATCTCATGGAAAATTGATACGTTATGTCTGTTTCCAATGCCTGAAAGCAGTTTTCATCTGTATTTTGTTCAGATTTATATTTGTTGATGCTGGCAGGGTAATTCTTGTACCACTTACACTGTCATGGCAGAATCCAAAATCTGACCAAAGATTTCAATCTCTTCTGATTGAAATGAAGATATGGTTTGTTACACAATCTCATTATATTTTTCCTATATTTGTAATCCCTGTCTTATATTGTATCCTTTCATGTGTTATTCTTTCTTTTTTGTGGCTTATTAAATAATGTCATTTTACCTTTCTTTCTTATTTGATAAAGTTGCTAAATTTTATTCCCTTTTAATTTATTGTTATTCTTCTTTTGACATTTTATTTCTCTTGCTTTCTTAGGATAAATTAATTGGTTTTATTCTAGCACACAGAGATAACAGATTACTTTATTTTTGCCCATTTAATAGTACAGGAATTAAATATTTCCATTATTCATTTGATTGCCACTCTATCTTTCAAACAGTGCTGGGGATTATTTATATTGGCATCCATTATATAAATATTTTAATTTTTAATGTTTTAATTTCTATTTGACCTACAATAACTTAATGCCACATTTTTAAATTTATTTTTTTTTGGAATTTTCAAATTGAATTTTTTATATTTTTATATTTTGAATGTTAATTAACATATATAGAATTTTTGTCAAATAATGTGGCTCATTAGGTTTAAATGTTTGAAAACATAAAGAAATTTATGGATTAATTATTAAAAATTTTTACAAGTGACTCAAAGATATTGTGAAGGAAAGTTTCAAATGTTGTTTTCCATATTTGAAATTATCATATACTTTATTCAGAAGTATATTTGTGAGATGGTCTTGTGTGAAAAGAAATCCTTGTGAGACAAGCTGAAATGAAAGTCTAAATCATTTCATTTTTAAGTCATCAAGAATCATTTTAAATTAAATAATTTTCACATGGTTTCTCATTTAAATTAGATAAATCTTGTGATGGAAAATAAACCATATAAACTGGCTTTTTGTTTGTATGACACATTTAGTCTAAATGGTATGAAATAATTTCTTCAATTATTTGATGCAGAAACGTGCATTCATTTGGGCCCACATTCTTAGTTATTGCTTGCTTCATTGCTACCTAGGATATAATTTTCCCTTACAAGAAACAACTGACAGGACATAATCGGATGGAATCTCTTTTTCATGAGATATTGCATTGAGGACCTTTAAATATAAATTGAAATGACAGATTCCCATAAAATATAAGGTCTTCTACTTTCAAATAAGTGTTTCAAATTATTAAGTTAACACTCCAATCAAGTTGGTCTCCAAAGTCATCATGTAATATTTGTTGTAAATGTTTGATTAATATCTAGCTCTACCAATGCATTGACCCTGTAATTTTCATAAACAAAAAATTACATTTGTTTTTCCACACAGTTGTATCACCAGGGCATAATATAATACCTGGAACATATAGTTTATTCAGAAAATATATTTTGAATGAATGGTGAGTTATGGAATGAATGATAGTAGCAATTAATACAACTTATGTGCAGCTTTGTATTTACTTGGTATTATATAAATGCATTGCATATACTAAGTCATTTATTCTCCAAACACACTATTATTAACTATAATCACATTTGAAGAAATAGAGGCACATGAACTCTAAGCTCAAGTCCTCATAGCTCTTAAGAGAGATACCAGTATTCAAACTTAAACACCTGGATGTAGATTCACTGTTTTTAAGAACTTTAGTACATAGAATGAAGCAACATACTAATCTTTCTACTTTGCTAAATGTATTAACAGGCCTCCAGAAAACATCACATGAAGCATTGGAAGTCTTCATTTTGTAAATGGTAGAAATAAGAGAGAAAAACAAAACTCTGAAGAAGTACCTGTTAGAAACCTGGATTCCAATGTTTTTGACATATCATGCAATTGCTTGATAAATGTAGAATTTCATGATTTAGACCTGAGTGATTAATATCAAATTCATTTAAAGAGGAAGAAAAATATGTAGAATTATTATTATTTTATTATTATTAGATAGTGTTAGTATTATTAGAGGGAGAGAGAAAGAACAAGAAAGAGAAGAAGAAGAATGAGGAGAAGAAAGAAGAAAGAAGAAAGAAGAAGGAGGAGGAGGAGGGAGATAGGATAATTATAAAAGCAAATGGATGAGATGAGTTATACCTATAATGATTCTGAGGTTTCATTACATTTTCAAGGTGCAATACTACATTGTACTGGCAAGTATGTAGTTTCCAGAAAGGAAATATTTGAAGTCACAGAGTCAATTAGATTTAAAAGGATACATAGAACTTCAACTTCTACTTAGAATATGGAAATCTAAAAGGATCAATTTTCAACCCTGACATTTTTAAGAAGCCTATTAAAATACAAAATCATAACTTTTCTTTAACCCATCTGAAAGAAGAAGTTAGAAACATCTAAGAAATCAAAGTCAAAGAAGGGACAACCTCATCAAAGGGGAGATGGGACAAATGAACTGTTTCAACTTTGACAGAGGGTGGGAGAAAGATTTGACCACTGTACAAGCAGATAGGAATAAAAATAAATAAATAAATAAATATATATATATATATATATATAGCAGAATTATTAATGCCAAGTGTGAGCTACAGTGATAATTGGGAAAAGAGTGAGCCCTAGATCCAAGGGCTTTGCAGTCACTCTCAGTATCTTCTTTGCAGGTCTATATCATGTGATCATGAGATAGACTAAGGATAGGTTGGGAGACCTTCAGACAAAGTCACTTTTCAATCCACAGAATATGAAATCTACCTCTCCTACTTCCTTACTAGATGAGGAACTGCTATTATTTCACCAAGTATACCTTTATACTTACTTTAGTCTGCATAACAATATATGAAATGTATTGATACTCAATCATGGAATTGCTCCTGCATTCTGACAACATCCAAATGGAAAACAAATTTTTGTTGCCTTATACCCTCTCCCTGGTGACCCAATCAAAGCCTAAATCTTGTAATATGTTCTTCAATAAAGAAGAGGAAAGAATCAATGAATTTGATGGTAAATCAGTTGGAATCAACAAACAGAAAATGTTAAAGAAAAAATAAAACATTGGAGAAAAGTATCAAAAGTTATGGTAAAATATCAAGCCATAAAATATAAATATAGATAAAGTACTACAACAAGAATAGAAAGGGAGTGCATCACATCACCTGATAAATCTTTCTTTCCTCTATAAAGTTCTTTTTTCCTGTAAATAGGACTATACATGTATGAAAATATTTAGTTGTCCCACTGTCTTCTCTTGCATATTTACACAATGCTTGCTATCAATATATACTTTTACAAAACCCTGATATTTTTAATTAAATAATATATGTAATAAAGAAATGAATAATTTTTTCAACTCTTATAGAGCAATATACTTTTGTTAGAAAAGCACTCATACCATTGAGTGGTGATGAAGAATGTGAGCTCTACCTACAGACTGGCTGGGTTCAAATGTGAGATTGTCCTTTAACCTGTTGACTGACCATGAAGAAGCTATGAAACACTTTGATCCCCAGTTTAATCATCTGTAAAGTTCAGCCATTCAAATACATTTATTAAGGTACACTTCTAGGTCCTGGGGAAACAGTATTGAACCTAATTAGAAATAATCTTGTGTTCAGGCAGCTTTCATAGTAGAGGAAAACAGAGGAAACAAAAGGCGTAAGCAAAATATATAGAACTTTGGATGGGGTAACAGCTATGGGAAAAAATACAGCAAGAATGAGGGATGGTGCCGATGTGATTTTCAATAGGGTGGTAAGGGATGGTCTTAGGAGGAAAAGAATGAGAAAAGATCCATTAAGTTATCTGAGAGGGGAATTTCAGGAAGAAGAATAAATATGAAAATGTCCAGGCAGCATTAGGACTAATGTATAATTAATTTTAAATGTTATTTACTCAAAAATAAAAAAATTATCATAATTTTATTTTTATGACTTTACTAAAAGCAAACTTGGCAGTGAAATTTTTGAAATACACCTTTTAATTTATCTTGTTTTCAAATGAGAAAATTGGCAAGTTGTACAATTTCTCATGACCCAGTGATGATCTTATTTTTAAGTTCAGCTTACTGGAATATTTTTTGTTTCACTGTGACTGATATTGTTTAAAATATATAGAGATCAATAAGAGGTGATACTTGCACGTGTGAGAATATACTAAATGCCACTGAATTGTATACTTTTAATTGGTTAATTTTAAGTGAATTTTACCTTAACAACATATGTATGCCACTTCCAAATGAGGGTAAATTTGTAATAAGTAAAATTTGTGCATTGAGAGAAATCCAATTTTGAAGATGGAGTGACATGATAGTAATTTCCAATACTTACTATTGCACACTGCATTCGACATTTCTCCAAGACTTAATTATCAATTTATTTAAGAGCTGTGTCAGTGGCTGTTTTTTTGTCAGATGTATTCCTTGAAAGTAAATTTCTCCTGTTGAAAATTAAAAATCTGAAAGCACTTAGTCTAATTTTGTGCATATCCATGCAAAGGTGAAATTAGCATGTCTATAATTTCATTTTTTTTATGCCTGTTTCCTGTAACAATCATTATTTTCATCTGGTGATGAACCATTTTCAAATCATTTGCTTTTTTCTCTACTTTCAAATTTGAAAATATATAGATATGCTTCATTAAAATTTGCATTAACCAAATACACTGTGAAGGGATAGGCCTTCTAATACCCATCTACCTTTATGTATTATCAGGATTTTTTGTTGAGCTTTATAACTAATTTGAGTCTGTATATCATCTCACACTAATAAAGTGAATCAATATTTGTTATCTATTTGCATGAAGAGATTTTTTACTTCAGCATAGTATATTTCTTAATCTTAAACTAGATATACATTAGGTGTAGCTGATATTATATATACATTCAATAAAAGTTATTTTGTGCATGAAGTACCCTGTTTATATTTGCTCCTCTACCAGCTTGGCACATAAAGGCAAATTCCCACATTTTATATCCCCCAGCCTTTCTTTGCCTTGCAAATCTCTCCATGATCAAGTCATTCCCCAAGGACATTAAGATCTCCAAAAGACTCTCCCAAAAGATTCTGGAGTAGCATGCACCAGGCTTGGCAGAGGGAGTTATATAATATATGTTCTTCATCACAGAGATTTCATTCTTGGCAAAGGGCAATCAAACTTCAGAACATGCAGCTGAGGAACGAGTTCCTATGGAAAACTAATACAGATTTCTCGTTTTTTTTTTCACAAACACCCCAAACCATTCAGGCACCAAAAACATAATGCTTTTAATAGAATAGTCACACATCTCTTCCTTAATAACATCCAGACTCTTAAAAGGTCATTTACATTCACATCTTTGATTGAACTGCATTTGTGTAGATTTGGCCTCTGAATGTTTTAGTGGCATGGTAGCGACATGAGTTTTTTTATTTAAAGTGATTTATTTTGTAAAAATATTAAATGTGAAAAAAAAAAAAGCAAAGCAGTACAATGTCTTCACTAAGATTTTCCATTTGTTATAATTTTACCATATCTGCCCATTAAAACACATCACAAAAATTACTCCAGTGTATTTGTCTCCAAAAGAAGGACACTTTCTTAGAAAACCCCAAATCAGGAAGTCAACTTTGTTTCGACATTGTAATACCATCCACAGGCCCCTTCAATTTTAAAAAAAGAATTAATAAGTTCTTTTTATTCTAGTAACATATACATGATGTTATTTCCCCCCATTTTAAAGTGTACTCCTTTGTGGTATTAACTACATTCCCAATTTTGCTACCTTTGCACCATCTGTAGGGAAGAGTTTTCATGACCCTAAACAAACATATTTAAACCCAAACTCCCTATTTTCTCCTCCCCACATTCTCTGGTAACCTCTAATCTAGTTTCTGTCTCTATGAGTTTGCTTATATTAGATATTTCATATAAGTGGAATCATAAAATATTTATGCTTCTCTGCTTATTTCAGTGAACATAATTATTTCAAGGTCCATCCATATTGTAGCATGTATCAGAATTTCATTTTTTATGGCTGAATAACATTTCAGTGTAGGTATATGCCACAGTTTGTTTATCCATTCATCTTTTGATGGCCACTTGCATTGTTTCTATCTTTCAGCTATTTTGAATTATGCTGCTATGCACATTGTGTACAAGAATCTCTTTGAGTTCCTATTTTCAATTCTTTTCATTATATACCTAGGAGTGGAATTGCCTGTTCTGTGTTTTTAAGAAAGTGCCAAATGGTTTTCCATCTCTCCTGCATCATTTTATATTCCCACCAACAATATGCAATTGTTTCAATTCCTCCACTTCTTCAGTGACTTTTGCTATTTTCAATTTTAAAAATAATAGCTATCATAGTAGGTGTGAAGTGGTATCTCAATGAGGTTTTAATTTGCATTTCTCTGATAACTAATGATGTTGAATATCTTTTAATGTCCTTACTGGAGGTCTGTATACCTTCTTTGGAGAAATGTAGATTCGTGTCTTTTGCTCATTTAAAAATTTTTTTTGGTGTTGATTAGTTGTAGCCATCCTTCATATATTCTGGATATTATACCATTACACATAGGTTTTGCAGCTGTTTTTCCCATTCTGTAGATTGTCTTTTCACTTTATTGATAATGTTCTTTGATGCATAAATAGGTATTTTTTTTATTAATTCTCGTTATGTACACAAATTAACCTTGTGAATTTTACTTTAAATTATCTCTTCTAAGCTAAACTTAAAAACTGCAGGGCAGATGTCTGATTGTTTTATTCACCAATATAATTCTTTCACAGGCACAGCCCTGGCTTACAGTGATCATAACATCTCTCAGGAAAGTTGCATATTATCCAGATGAGAAAGACAAAGGGTAACATAAAAATATGAGTATTAAAAAATGTAATGCTTGATTACCTAAAATTCCTCCTTAAAATATGCATGACAACTTTTTTTTTAACAGAACAGAACATTTTTAAAGAGTAAATATTATAAAGAAGTCACAGTGTGTTTCTTAGAATTAGTCTATGTTGTTTACAATATCTAATCTGTTGGGGGTACAATTGCTCATAGTATTCTCTTATAATCCATATTATTTATGTAAGCTTGGTAGCAATGCCATCACTTTCATTACTAATTTTAGCTTAATTAATCTATTAGTTTTTCAACTTTGTTGATCTTCTCAAAGAACCAACTTTTAATTTCATTGATTTGGCTGTTTTATGCTCTTTAATTCATCTTTGCTGTAATTTTTGTTTCCTTCCTTCTACCAGCTTTGGGATTTAGTTTGTTTTTATTTTATATTTCTTTAAGATGTAAAATTATGTTCTTGATTTGAGGTATTTATTCCTTTTTGATATAAGTATTTTTGACTATAGATTTCTCCATTAGCGATGTTTTCAGTGCATCTGATAAGTTTTGACATGTTGTGTATTCTTTTCTGTTTATCTCAAAGTGTTTTCTAATTTCTCTTCTGATTTCATCTCTGTCAAATAGTTGTTGAAGAGTGTATTGTTTAATTTTCACATATTTGTGGACTTCCCATTTTCCCATCCATTATTGATTTCTAGTTTTTTTTTAAGTTAATTATTTTATTTTATTTTATATTTTAAAAGATGCTTAGATTGCATAAATGTTACACAAAATGATTTCTAGCTTTATTTCACTTTTGTCAAAGAAGATGCATATGATTTCAGTGTTTCTGTATATCTGTGTGGGTAACATGTTCTTTCCTGGGAATGCTCCATGTGCAATTGAGAAGAATGTATATTTGGTTTATAGTATTGTTCAAGTCCTCTATTTCTTTTTTGATCCTCTGACTAGTTCTTTTCTAGTTCTTCTATGCTTTTGTGAAAGTAGGAAATCAAACTTTCCAACTATTAAGGTAGAACTGTTAATTTCTCTGTTCAAATCTTTCACTTTTAATGTCCATAAAAATTTGGTGCTCTGTGTTTCCTTGCACATATATTTATAATTAATATTTGTTCTTGCTATAGTGACCATTTTATAGATATGTAATATACATCTTTGACTTTTATAACAATGTTTGGTTTAATTTTGTCTGATAGAATTAGCCAGCCTGGCTCTCTTTTGGTTACTATTTGCTTGTAGCATTGCCGTATTATTTTCCATTCTTTCACTTTCAACCTCTTTAGGCCTTATAAATGGGATGAATATGGACAGGAAGAAAGAGAAAGTCATAGAAGCAAGCAACTAAAAGCAACAAAACCTGGAAGAGAAAGGAAAGACCAGCAGATACCACCATGTGACTTGCAATGTGACAGAAGAGTCTGGTATTGCTGGCAGCCAGTCTTTAGCAAGAAAGCATCACCTGATGATACCTTGATTTGGAAAATTTTCTCAGCCTCAAAACTGTAAGATTGTAAGTTGATAAATTCCCATTGTTAAAAACTGATCCATTTCATGGCATCTGCATTTTGGCATTCTAGTAAACTAAAACACTTGAGTTGCTTTAATCTTTTGGCTATTATGAATATTGCTGCTTTGTGCACTGCTGTATAAATCTCTGTTCAATTTTCTGTTCTTCCATTCTTTTTAGAATACACCTAGAAGTAGAACACCAG
>JAQZBX010006140.1:11969-54219 GCA_029593785.1 Cabassous unicinctus | reverse complement strand
TTTTTTTTAAGGTACCTAGATAAACTAAATATTACTCAGAAATTACAGGGATTCCCATGTTCCCCACCACCCACGCCTCCAAAGTGCCTCTCAGGGATAAAAGAACTCCAGTAGGTTATCAGTCCCCTATTGACATCCTTTAAGTTATTTATTTTCTGCAACAAAGTATTATTATTCTTCTAATTAGCATTTGCCCTACATCTTATAAATAACATAAACCTTTCTCAGATCTGTTCTTTGATTTCCATTTCTCTAGAAACTTTTCCCTGATGAGGCACCTTCCTCTTCTCAAACAAATGATTGCATGGCTGTCACATTGAGCATCTCTCCTAGAGCCACTCCAATCCTAAGGCCGGAGCAATAACTAGGAAATAACATAGAGTCAGTAATGTTCATCTTGGGTGCCAGGAACATCTTTTTGATGTCTCAAATCCTGGAGTCAATCTGATATCATATTTTCCCTTCTCTTCTCTTCTCTTCTCTTCTCTTCTCTTCTCTTCTCTTCTCTTCTCTTCTCTTCTCTTCTCTTCTCTTCTCTTCTCTTCTCTTGTCTTTCTCTTCTCTTCTCTTACCTTTTAATTCTGCTGAAGTTGCCAAAGGTAATATGCCAGAAATGTGTTGCCTTTTACAAAGTGAAATTATTACCTTACAAGCTTACAGTTCTGAAAACTTGAAAATGTCCAAATCAAGGCATCCTCAGGCAATGCATTCTCTCTGAAGACCAGCTGCCAGCAATCCTGGACTCCTCTGGCATACAGCAAGGTATATGGTGGCAACTGCTGGTCTCTCCCTTATCTTCTGGGTATGGTTGCTTTCAGCTTCTGGCTTCCAAGGCTTTCTTTCACTCTGTATTTCTTTCTCTTATAAATGAGGATTTAGACCACTCTGGACAATGCCTTACTGAAGTAACCTGATCAAGAGGACCTTAACTAAAGTAACCTAAACAAAAGACCCTATTTACAATAGGTTTACAGCCACAGGAATGGGTTAGCTTTAACAACATGATTTTCTGGGGTCTATTCAGCTTCAAAACATCACACTCCACACTTGGAACATGGAAAGACATGTTCTTTCCAAATGCAAAATACATGCATTCCATAACAATTCCCTAAAGTGTTAAATCATTTTAGTAACAATATTAAGTACAAAGTCTCATCGGAATTGGTTATAGATGTGGTTTGTCTTGGATTAAGATTCCCCTTAGACTTTGGAACTCTGCAACTTAGAACAAGTTATCTGTTCTAATATACAAAGAAAGAACATTCATAAGATAAATGTTCCCACTGCCATAGGGAGGAATTGGAAGGAAAACAGAGATCACAATCTCCAAACAATTCTGAGACCCTGAAGAGCATATTTCTTTATATTTAAAGGTTGAAAAGTCATCTATAGAATGATGCTTTGTCCTTTGGCCTTGAAGGAGTGCTTTCACAGCAGGTCTGCTCTCTCCAAACACTGGGGTGAAGGCTCCAATATCTCCAAGTATTGGGTTAATGACCATGCCTTCATCAAGCATAGTGGTGACAGCCAAATGCTAGGCTCCACTATCCTAAAGCATCTGGGTGGCAGCCAGCTTCTCCACAACCCCCCAGGCATCTGAGAACTTTGGGTGATAACACTCTTCCTGATCAATTGGAGAGAAAGTAGGCCCTCTCCAAGCTCTGAGACATATTCACTCTTTCCACGTACATGGTGGGTCCTCTACCTTGGCCTGAGATGCCTTCAATACAGACCTCAGCTCTCATGGTTCTGCCTATGAAGTCATTTTTTCCTTCAATCTGTCCCTTTTACTCCAGGCTGGCAGTGGTTCATTCATAAAGATCTTGCAAAAAATGGTCAATTGCATGTAGCACACATGGGTCCTAACCATGCAGCAAGAGAATTTTCCACAAATTCTTTCTGGATAACTGACCTGCAGTGAAATGACTGACTAGTTCCATGTTCAGTTAAATCCTCACATGAGACACTATTCTCCAAGTCTCACCTTCTGGAAGACCAGAATTTTCCAAATAATCAATTTCTGGGTTCTATGTGCCCAGGAGTTCATTTCTGCTCATCCATTTCCTCTCACAGTTTACTATAAGTTGCAAGAAAAACCAGGTTTCACTGTTCACATTTAGTTTGGAAATCTCTTCAGTGAAATATCCAGGCTTGTCACTTTTAAATTCTGCCTTTCATCTGACATCTGAACACAATTTTGCCATGTTCTCTGCCACATGAAAGCAAGAATCACCTTTCTTCCATTTTGCAGTGACCCATTTATTATTTCTAAGTCCTCATTAGAAGTAACTTTAGCATCCATATTTCTACCAACAGTCTCTTCAAAACAATCTAGACCTTTTCTACCAACCACCTCACAATTCCTCCTGTCTCTACTCATTAACCAATTTTAAAACCTTCTTAACATTTTTGGCATATGCAATAGAAGCACCCACTCCTGATACCAAAATTTCTTTTAGACTGCTAAATATTCCAAAGGCAATATACCAGAAATGGATTGAATTTTACAATGGGGATTTATTAGCTTATAAGCCTTCAGTCTGAGTCCATGAAAATGTCCAAATTGTGGCATCATCAGGCAATGCTTTCTACCTGAAGACAGGATATTGGTGATCCTGGACATGTCTTAAACATGGCAATGCACATGGAGGTGACTACCAGTCTCTTCCTTCCTTCCAGGTTTCATTACCTTAGCTGTATCACATTTCATCACTTTCTCTCTGAATTTATTCTCTTATAAAGGACTCCAATATGATTGTTAAGACACAAGCTGGGCAAGGCCTTATTGAAGTAACCTGATCAAAAGACCCTTAACTTAAGGAATCTGATCAAAAGACCCTACATACAATAAGTTTCAAACCACAGAAATGGATTAGCTTTAACAACATGATATTCTGGGTTCTTTTCCATTTCAACCCATTCATTTTCCATTTCTCAAGCATCTGTTTCAACAAAGTTAGTCATTGGATATAAATAGCTGGTTTATAGTTGATTTTTTAGGTTACTGATTTTATTGCTTTATCTACCTTTATATATCTAGATTACTCTTGAAAAGTATCCTTATTGGATGGTAAATTCTAGATTTACAAAACAAGATTTTAAGGTGTTGAAACTTCATTGTCTATATAGGAGACAAAATTATTGGACAATGTTCTTAACAACTGTTAGAAACATAATTTCCTAACAGGAATATTTTGATAATAATATCAGGCATTAATATTTCTATGGCTAGTAAAGCAATAGACATTTACCGGTTTGAACTTAAAACCATATTGTGACAAAGTCCAGACAGGTTTCCCAATTTGTGAAGGAGATAAATTAAATTCAGAAACAAATCATTTGGTACCAAAATTCACAAACTGTGGTATAATTAAATAATAGAGTCCAGGTAGTAACTCTCTGGCCACAAATTTTTCCCACATTCTTTCTAGAAATTTTCTTTTTATTATGCAGTGTGAGTCTCTTTAGGTGTTTGGAAAAAACATTTATTGAATGATAATAGAATTTAAAAACTAAGGCTACATTTCAAACAATTGAGGGGAAATTGATTTGAAAAATATGATAAATATGATACATGGAGTCCAGGGCAGAACCATCAAGGTAAACTGTCTTCTACTCCTCTTAGTTTTAACTATTGTTTTATTCTATGGTTAATTTGAGTATATAATTTTAATTGAAATGTTTGTAGAAATAAATATACTTTTGTTATAAAATGTCAGCATTTTGCTGTCACAAATAAAGAAAAAGATAAACAAGCAAGAAAAAATTAATCAAACCAATTGCATTTGCTTACTGCAGAGAGTTTTTTCTTCCATTTAAGTATATAGGTATCATTATATCAATCTTTCATTTAGTTTTTACCTAATGTTTTAGATAGCATAAATTCCACTAGTGAACACAGTTATAATTTTACATTTGATTTTACGTTGTTAAAGAAAAACTTTTCACAAATTATACTTGTATCATTAATAAATTCATGTTTGTAAGAACCAAGAGCTACATCTTTCTAAGTAATTAACCATATATTAAATTGGAATTGGGTAGTGTTTGCTACTTAATAATATTTTTATAGGATTTCAATTGGTTGAATAAATGCATACATTTTTATTAACATCAAGATTGAACATAATGATCTGAAAGATTTATGGAAATTTTAATGGTTTTTCTTAAATATTAGATTTTAATTTTCTGAAACACTGGAATCACGCCAAACACAGTTTCATGAAATGTATTTTATTATCAAGACTATCCATAATCTTTTCTGACATCAACTTATGAATTTGCCTTTTCAGACTGCTGTTATGCCTTTTTTTTCCTGTTATTCCTTTTTATTGCACTGGAACCTTGGAAAAAAGAATAATGTAACTGTGTGTAATTTTTTAGGACTTTCCCAAAACAAACACATGAACAATCTACTTTGTATTCATTTTAACTTGTTACATTGCTATTTGGATGGGAAATATTTTTATATTTCTATCTCATGAAGTCAGCAAATTGACCAACCCATGTATTTCTTCCTTAATTGCCTTTCATTTTCTGACCCTTGCTACAGATCCACAGTAATACTCAAACTAATGACTGACTTACTGGCAGAAAGGAAGATCATTTCATACAGTAACTGCATGATACAGCTGTTTATCATTCATTTCCTTGGAGTCATCAAGATCTTTATCCTCACAGGGATGGTTTATGATCACTCTGTGGCCAAGTGCAAGCCCCTACACTACATCATCACTATGGACAAGTGCAGACATATTTGGAACATCATAGCCTGTCTTGCTCGGGGATTGATATGCTGCCAATCGGTTTCTTCTCACCATCTGGTTACCTTTCTATGTTCCCAATGTGATAGATCACTAGTTCTATGATGTGTATCCTTTGATGAAATTAGCCTGCACCAATACACACAGAATTAATATCTTGGTAATTGTGAAGGCAGGTCTGATTGTTTTGGTGTCTTTCATGATTGTGATGGAATCTTATTTTCTGATATTATACCCCATCAGTGCTTACCCTGCAGAAAGCCATAGAAAAACTTCTTCTATTTGTAGTTCTTGCATTACAGTTGTGATCCTATATTTGTGCCTGGTCTCTTTATTTATATTAGACCACCCAAAATTTTTCCAGAAGATGAACTGTTTGCTTTTCTCTGCACCGTAATTGCCCCCTTCCTAAACCCTTTTATTTATCAGTGGCTTTCTGAAGGGAAGTAACTTGTAGGAAAGGCATTTCTGAATTTCACTCTAGGCCTTTTAAAATAGGGCTTTTTTATATCAGGGCCCTAAAATTGGTCTGGAATTATATACAAAGCAGAAGTCTTCACATTAGCCCATAACTCTTCTTCACTGGACACTTTTGATTATTTTTGACTTGTTCTTTGTTCCTTTATGCTTCGCATATATCTGTTTCATGTCTTTATCTTTACGTTAACATAGAAAGTCATTTGTTTCTCCTGTTGTACACCATTTGGCAAATGTAACCAGAAGCCATCTGGTAGAAGAGAAAAGCAATTTATAGGAGCTCTGCCCCAGGATTACACAACAAATCTTAGAAGAGTGAATTTTTGGCTGATGCCAACAAATAAATGAGTGGAACATTTAACTTAATTGGTTACTCAGCATTCATAAACTCTCTTCTATACATATTTAAACTCCTTAATAAAACAATTACATAATCCCGCTTCCACTAAACAAAATATTTCTACAGATACATTCTGAAACTGACCATTAAAAGAAACACAGCATCCTCAATGTCTTTGTAGACATCTCTGGAAAGTTAATTAAAATAGTACTTGTTATTCTATAGGTTATAATACCACCTGAATAATCTGTAGCTTAAAGATTACAATGTAAATTTAACTAGGAAAAACATTTATATAAAATAATAAGGAAGTAAAATGTAATTCATTCATATACACATATTAGTAATTATATTTGTATACTACATACACATATAACTCTAACAGGTAAAGAAAAATTATTATAATTTTAGTTACTTAAATTGTTATTAAGATTTTAGTTAATATTCATATCTTTATTTCTTCCACTTTCTATTCCACCTTCCATTTGCTCTCAGACTCACACTCAGCTATTAGAATTTATCTAGCAGTTGAACAAAATTTCAATAGTCATACAAATATTGTTGCTTTATTTTTTAATTAACACTCAATTTTGATCATGAAAATTATAAGAGATGAATAAGATAATTCCTTGGTTTGAAAATATTGGTTAAATCTTCCCTCATTGTTATAAAAAAACACAATTATCTTGGTTGTCAGTAACAATCAATACATCACCTTGTTTGTCTGTTGGCATAGTACAGACATGAGGATCCTATATTGACCAGGTGGCATTCTCAATTACCAATTCAATAAAATCATTGGTGTGATCCCTGATGAAAGCATAACCTCTTTTTAACTATGGTCACAAACCATCTGTGCTGAAAATGGTGGGAGAGGAAATATTCAGTAAATAGATTTTTAGCATAATAGTAAAAGGTGTTACCTGCATTTACATGCCTAGATTGCCATAACTGTTTATTCTGGATATGAAAGAAGCAACATTACATATTTGCCAATACACCCTTAAAGATAAAGCCCCAGATTTTTGAGCCATTTATTCTGAATTGGTGCTTGAGTCTTCAGCAAGACATTCTACTACTTTATCATACCAGCCACTACCGAGTAATGGGATACATGGTAAGACCAGTGATTTCCTTGGGAATGTGCCCACCACCATTCTTCTTTCAATTTGAAATAATATACTTGATCAGGTTCAGTGATGTCTGAATAACAAGAATACTTGAGTTCCAAGAATTTCTATAAGTTCATGGATTACACTGTGATTACAAGCATTATGAGAAGAAAAGATAAATCCATCCACGTATTAACAGAAGTGTCTATTTCTATGAATACAAATTCTAACCCTTAATTATGAACATTTTCCATATAATCAACTTGCCAAGAAGTGGCTGAATAGTCACACTGAGAGATAATATATATTGGATATTCAATCCTGGTTTCCAAAGTTTATCATATCTATATTTCTCATTCTTCTTGTACTTCTTACAATGTAACATTAACAGTTCCATAAATTGTTGTTATCTATCATCTATTCCCTTGTACCTGCATAGATCTTTTTTTAGCTTTATTTTTAAAGAATTTTTAGATTATATAAATGTTACAATGAAAATATCAGTGTTTCCCATAGACCCCCATCCCCTTGCCTCCCACACATTACCCCATTAACATTTTTCTTTACTGTGGTACATTTGTTAAAATTGATGAACACGTATTGAAGCATTGCTACTAACCATGGTCTATAGTTTACATTATGGTTTACACTTTACACTGCACAATTTGATAAGTTTTGACAAAATGTATAATGGACATTTGCAATATCATGCAGAACAATTCCAAAGTCCAAAAAATGCCCCATGTTATACCTATTTTTCTCTCTCCCTCCACTCTTTTAAACACTGCTTTTTATATCATTGTTACAAGTTCTTCCATTACTCAAATAAAACTTAGTCTACTTTAGCACATAGTTGCATTCCCCTCTTATGTTTGTTCATTCCTCAATCTTGAAGATTGGAGGATGGTGATGTCTTCTCTGTTTCTGCCTGAGAGGGGACTTAGATCCCATGGGGCAGATAGCTGGAACAGAATTGCTTGCAGTTGTAGATACAGTATGTTTTTTTGGGATGGGTGTTGTCCATCATCATCCTTTTTTAGCTGTCCTGGGTATGTTTGATGAATTGGAAAGTAGGTGCTTGCTTCCACTCCTCTGAGATTCACGGCTCAACTGGCATAGAAACAACCAGAAGATTTATGTCTCTGGTATATATATTTATCGGGTATAATGTTGATTTTAGATTCATATAAAATGGGCAGAACAATGTGTAGGAAAATATAAATGAGTTCAACTCTGAAACATTGGGGCAATTGGTTATCATATATTCCAAGGTAAGGCTCAACGATGCCTATTTCCTGGGCTTGTCTGTCCTGCCTATAGTGCCTAGGTATGTCCAATATAATACTGCAGAAATGAATGCCTATAAGTTCCAAGCATAGGTAAAATAATGTGCCTTACACCCAGCTCTCTTCACTGCTTACTCTTGATATCTAGCTGTCATATTGTGCCAAAACCCAAACTAGTCCATGCAGAGAGATCATATTGAAATAACATGTGGGTTCTCATCACCATTAGCCCAGCTGAAATCCCTGTCAATAGTTACAGGGATTCCTATGTTCCCCACCTCCCACACCTCCCATAACATCCCATATAAACATCTTTCATTAGAGTGGCACATCACCTGCAATGGAAATACACACCCTGGGTCTTTGCCACTAAGCATGGACCATAGTTGACATTGCAGACCACACTCTCTCCCAGACAGTTCTGCATGTTATATGCTGATATAAAATGGCCTATATCTGTCATTTTAATGTCACTCAGGATAATTCCCAAGTCCTGAAAAAGCACCTGTATTACAACTGCTTTTCCCTTCCCTGCCCCAAAAGTGTCCAGGAGCCACTGGCTCCACCTTACTGTTGTAATTGCTTCTATTGATTGAAACACAATATGTCTACAACAGAATACCATTAAGTCCACTCTAGTCCATTGCTCTTCGCCCAATCCTGAGGAGTTTGGGATGGTGATGTCCACTCCACCCACGGATATGGTGGATGGGATTATCCTGCCTGCAGCTGCAGGCTCTCTCCTTTCCTTGGGATGGCAGTTGTCCATCATCACCTCCTCACCAGGTGACTTAGGTGAGTCCATTGAGCTGTAGAGTAGGAGTTGCAGCTTCACCGAGATTCCAGGCACAGCTGGCACATGAGCAGGCCAGAGGCTCCAGTCTCTGGTGGTACACCTACAAATTCCAGCATCACATATAGGTTTGAATAGAAGGGACTGATGAAGCATGTGCAGGGAGGACTTATTTAAGTCAAACTCTGTCACTCTCAGGAGCACAGATTCCAAAGTAGAGCCCACTGATAAGGCATCGATCTTTGCAGCTATTCCCATTTAATAGGACCTGGGTGTCTCCAGAGCCCTCAGGAGCCCTTCTGTGTGGGGTGATATCCACTTTGGTGTTCTATGAGATCCTGGGTGTGCATAAGTGTTACTTCTGGGATGACCTCCGGACCCTCTTTGAAGTCTTTTAGCCACATGAACTCATTTGTCTTTGCCTTTTCTCCCTTTTATTCAAGGCCTTTTTCCAGTGGTATTGTCAGTTGGCACTTGGTATTAATCCCTCGTTGCCAGGGAGGCTCATCCCTAAGAGTCATGTCCCATGCTGAGGGGAAGGTAATGCATTCATATGCTGAGTTTGGCTTAGAGAGAGGTCACATTTGAGCAACAAAGAGGCTCTCAAGTGGCAATCCTTAGGCACCCCATAACAGTACACTAAGTTTCAATTACAAGAGCAAACACTCACAAAGCTAGTTATCAATAACAAGAACACATCAGTGGACCATCCTCCCTTGCCAGAAACTGCCCCTGCACTCAGGGGACTGTTACTACTCCCTTGGAGAATGTGGCATAACTCTCTGGGTGGGGAATTCAGTATTCCCTCATTTATGGAGTGATTGTCTACCCACTCTGACCATGCCCCACCCCTTGATCATTTGAACAATTTTCTATATCTTTCATGTATATTCAGGTGAACTTCTTCCCATGAAACCTCCATCCCAGACAACCCCCACCAATGATCCTCTCCTGCCCCCTCTGTAACCCTTCTGTGATCCAAACCTTCCATGAAGATGAATGCCATATAATAGCCAAATACAACTAATGGGAAAATGAAATAATAAAGATAAGTTTAAATATAAGAGCTAAAATACATGTAAACTTAAAAAAACACTAGAAATAAAATAAAATTAAAGAATTGGGATATTCAAAAAATGGGAAAAAATTTTTTTAATTTTTTAACATTTTTCCTTTTTTCACTTCATTATTGGGTGTCCAGTCTGTACTGTGGCACCTGCCCCCTCTCACTCCCCAGCTTCTCCTGAATTTTCTTTTAATTTTCAAAGAAGTTTTAGGTCACAGCAAAGTCACACACAGAATACTAGACACTCTCATATACCCAACCTCCTTCCCCTTTCCTCACCCCATATTAAAACCTTTTTGTTTGTGGATGGTAACATTGTTATAACTGTTATACAGATAGTGAAGCATAGCTACTAAACATTGTCAATGGTTTACAGTATAATTCACAATTTACCATGTCCTTTGTCCATTACTGTAAGGTAATGAAAAATATTTCCCATGACCACTAAATATCCCCTGTTT
The DNA here is from genome assembly GCA_029593785.1 of Cabassous unicinctus. Taxonomy (NCBI): domain Eukaryota; kingdom Metazoa; phylum Chordata; class Mammalia; order Cingulata; family Chlamyphoridae; genus Cabassous; species Cabassous unicinctus. The sequence goes on along the minus strand of JAQZBX010006140.1, from coordinate 43,921 downwards.
GATCTTTTCTGTTCCATCCTCCCCAATCCCTGGGGCACATGACACTCCCCTGTCTTGACACATTGGATGACCAGATTTATAGTTACATGCAACAGGAAGTCTTGAAATGCTGATTATCCTCTCCTATTAGGATCCACCCTTCTGCCTAAGAGACACCCATCTGCTGTTTCTGGATGAATTGGTCCTTCCAAAGATGGGAGTCCATCTCCTTCCCACTCACCATGTGGGTCTCCACTCCCGGCACAACACATTATGACAGGATAAACACTCACACACTCCCCAGAAGCCTACTCCAGATGCACCCTTTCCTGAATGTCCCCGCAACCTACACCCTAAACCAGTGACAATAACTTGCCATACTGCCATAAGAGCATTCCCAGTCCTGCACTTTCAACATCTTAACCACAAATCCCATGTTTGCCTTGTCCCATTCCCATCTCTACCCCCAGTATCCTGGGTATTCTGACCTGCTCTTCCTAATCTACTCACCTGTCAACCCTGCACTATCAAACCCAGTATTATCACTACCCACCTTTCTTATCCTTCAATATGCAACTATACTTTATCACTTTACCATAGATTATGTCCATATGGGTGATGCCTCACAACGTTTTCTTCTCTTTCACTCACTTGTTAACTTATATTTCAGGCAATGGTTCTCAGAGACTGCTCACTTTCCTAATTTTAAATCAGTGAAGTCATACACTGTTCATCCTTCAGTGCCTGGCTTGCTTCACTCAACATAAGGTCTTCAAGATTATTCCATGTGTTAGCACTTTATTCCTTCTTACAGCTGAGTAATATTCCATTGTATGTATGTACCACATTTTGCTTATCCATTCATCTGTTGATGGGCACCAGGGCTGATTCCAACTTTTGGCAATTGTGAACAGTGCCGCAATGAACATTGGCATGCATGTATCTGTTCGTGTCTTTGCTTAAAATTCTTCTGGGTATATACCCAGTAGTGGAATTGCTGGATCATATGGAAGATCTATTATTAGTTTTCTGAGGAACTGCCAAATTGTCCTCCACAGTGGTGGGACCATTCCACAATCCTACCAGCAGTGGATAAATGTTCCTATTCCTCCACATCCTCTCCAACACTTATAGTCTGCAGTTTTTTTTAATAGCTGCCATTCTGATGGGTGTAAGATGGTATCTCATTATAGTTTTGATTTACATTTCGCTAATAGCTAGAGAGGTCAAGTATTTTTTCATGTGATTTTTAGTCATTTGTATTTCTTCCTTGGAGAAATGCCTTTTCAGGTCACTTGCCATTTTTTAAATGGGTTGTTTGTCTTTTTATTTTTGAGGTGTAGGATTTCTTTATATATGCAGGAGATTAGGCTCCTTTCAGATATATGGTTGACAAATATTTTCTCCCATTGGGTAGGCTGCCTTTTCATTTTCTTAATAATGTCCTTTGAGGTGTGGAAGTTTCTAATTTTGAGGAGATCCCATTTATCTATTTTTTCCCTTGCTCCTCATGTTTTGGGTGTGAAGTTCACAAAACCATTTCCTATTACAAGGTCCTGTAGATGTTTCCGTACATTATCTTCCAGGGTCTTTATGATTTTGGCTCTTATATTTAGATCTTTGATCCATCTTGAGTTCATTTTTGTATAAGGTGTAAGATGGTATTCCTCTTTCATTCTTTTGGATATGGATATCCAGTTCTCCAAGCACCACTTGTTAAAGAGGCCATTCCCTCCCAACTGAGTGGGCTTACTGGCCTTACCAAATATCGGATGACTCTATATGCGAGGATTTGTACCAGAACTCTGAATTTGGTTCCATTTGTCAGTATGTCTATCCTTGTGTCGATATCATGCAGTTTTGAGCACTATAGCTTTGTAGTATGTTTTAAAGTCAGGTAATGTGATACGTCCAACTTCATTTTTCTTTATCAATGTGTCTTTGGCATTTTGGAGCCTCTTACCTTTCCAAATAAATTTTGTAGTTAGTTTTTCCAGTTCCTTAAAAAATAGTCTTGATTTTTATTGGGATTGCAATAAATCTTTAGATTAGTTTGGGTAGGATAGACATCTTGATGATGTTTACTCTTCCTATCCATGAACAGGGAATATTCTTCCATTTATTTAATTCTTCTTTGATTTCCTTTAACAGTGTTGTGTAGTTTTCTGTATATAAGTGCTTTACATCTTTAGTTAAGTTTATTCCTAGGTATTTGATTCTTTTAGCTACTATTGTAAAGGGCATTTTTTTCTTGATTTCCTCCTCTGATTGCTCGTTATTTGTGTACAGAAATGCTACTCATTTTTGAGCATTGATTTTATAGCCTGCAACATTACTTAAATCCTTTATAAGTTCTAGAAGCTTTGATGTAGATTTCTCAGAGCTTTCTATGTAAAGGATCATGTTGTCTGCAAATAATGAAATTTTTGCTTCTTTTTTTCCAATTTGGATGCCTTTTAGATCTTTTTCTTGCCTCAGTGCTTGAGCAAGTACTTCTAAGACAATGTTAAATAAGAGTGGTGATAGTGGGCATCATTGTCTTGTTCCCGATCTCAGCAGGAAGGCTTTTAGGATTTCAACATTGAAGATGACATTAGCTTTGTGTTTTTCATACATACCTTTTAACATATTCAGAAAGATTCTTTCTATTTCTATATTTTGCAGTGTTTTTATCAGGAATGAGTGCTGTATTTTTTTGAATGCTTTTTCTGCATCTATACAGATGAACATGTTATTTTTTTCTTTCAATCTGTTTATGTGGTGTATTACATTGATTGATTTTCTTAAATTGAACCATCCTTGCATACCCGGGATGAAACCCACTTGGTCTTGTTGTATAATCCTTTTGATATGTTGTTGAATGCGATTAGCAAGTATTTTGTTGAGGATTTTAGCATCTAGGTTCATTAGAGAAATTTATCTGTAATTTTCCTTTCTTGTGGTATCTTTGTTTGGTTTCGGTATAAGGGTAATGTTGGCATCGTAGAATGAGTTAGACCATATTTCTTCTACTTTGATTTTTTTGGAAGGACTTAAGCAGAATTGGTGTTAACTCTTTCTGGAATGCTTTTATAATTCAACTGTGAAGACATCTGATCCTGGGCTCTTGTTAGTTGGCTGATTTTTTGATGACTGAGTCTTTCTTTTTACTTGTAATTGGACTGTTGAGTTCACCAATTTCTTCTTTCATCAATGTTCGCTGTTTGTGAGTTTCTAGAAACTTGTCCATTTCCTCTAAATTATCATTCTTGTTGACATATAATTTTTCAAACTATCCTCTTATGATACTCTATTTCTGTGGGGTCAGTAGTGATATCCCCTTGCTCATTCTTTATTTTGTGTATTGCATCTGTTCTCTCTTTTTATTTGTTAATCTGTCTAAGGGTTTGTGAATTTTATTGATCTTCTCAAAGAACCAGCTTTTGGTTTTCTTTATTTTTTCTAGTGCTTTCTTATTCTCTATTTCATTAAGTTCTGCTCTAATCTTTGTTATTTCCTTTTTCCTACTTCCTTTAGGTTTAGTTTGTTATTGTTTTTCCAATTACTCCAAGTGTGCAGTTAGGTCTTCAAATTTAGCACATTCTTCTTTTCTAATTTATGTATTTATCACTATGAACTTCACTCTGAGCACAAGCTTTGCTGCATCCCATTGGTTTTGATATGTTGTGTTTTCATTTTAATTAGTTTCAATGTAGCTACTGATTTCTTTTGAGATTTCCTCCTTGACCTGCTGTTTAAGAGTGTGTTGTTTAACTTCCATATCTTATTGTGGCTAATCTGTTTATCTGGCCCTTAGTGATTTCCAATTTAAATCCATTGTGGTCTGAGAAATAACTTTGTATAATCTCAATCTTTCTGAATTCATTGAGAGGTGCTCTGTGGTCTAGCATGTGGTCTATCTTGGAGTATGATCCATGTGCACTCGAGAAGAATGTAAATCCTGCTGTATTTGGGTATAGTGTTCTGTATATGTCTATTAAGTCCAGGTCCTCTAATGTATGGTTTAGAGTCTTTGTTTCCTTATTGATTCTCTGTCTAGATATTCTGTCTATTGAGGATAATGGTGTATTAATGTCCCCCAGTATAATTGTAGAGACATTTATTTCTCCACTTAATTTTTCCAAAGTTTTCCTCATGTAATTTGTGGCACCCACATTATGTGCATAAATGTTTATGATTGTTTTCTCTTCTTGAGAGATTACCCCTTTTACTAATAGATAGTGTACATCTTTGTCTCTTACAATAGTTTTGCATTTAAAGTCTATTTTATCTGATATTAGGATAGCTGCTCCTGCCCTTTTTGGCTATTGTTAGCTTGTAAAATTGTTTTCCAGCCATTCACTTTCAGCCTCCTTGAATCCCTGGGTCGTAGGTGGGTTTCTTGTAGACAACATATACATGGATCATATTTCCTTATCCATTCTGCCATTCTATGTCTCTTGAGTGGTAAATTTAATCCATTAACTTTCAATGTTATTACTCACAACAAATTTCTTACTTCAGCCATATTTTCTTTGGGTTAATGTATGTCATGTTGTTTTGTTTCTGTTTTTTTTTTCTCTTTTTAGTTGTTTTTAAACTCTCCTCCAACACTCTCCCCCTTGTTTTGTCCTTTCAACTTGTAGAACGTCCTTTAGTATTTCTTGAAGTGCAGGTTTCTTATTGGCATACTCTCTTAATTTCTGCTTATCTGTGAATATTTTGAACTCTTGATCATTTTTGAATGCCTGTTTTGCTGGATAGAGAATTCATGGCTGGAAGTTTTTCTTTTTTTCTTTTAGTACTTTGACTATGTCATACCACTGTCTTCTTGCCTCCATGGTTTCTGATGAGAAATCAGCACTTTTTCTTAATGTGTTTCCCTTGTATGTGATGGTTTTCTTTTCTCTTGCTGCCTTGAGTGTTTTCTCTTTGTCTTGAGCATTGGACATTTTGACAGTATTTGTCTTGGGGTTGGCCTGTTGGGATTTTTATTGTTTGGGTTGCGCTGTGCTTCCTGGATCTGCACATCCATCTCTCTCATTAGGGTTGGGAAGTTTTCAGCCATTATTTCCTTCGACACACCTTCTGTTCCCTTTCCCTTCTCTTCTCCTTCTGGGATGCCCATAATGCGTATGTTTGTGCATTTTGAGTTGTCCGTTAAATCCCTGAGTCTCAGCTGGATTTTTTCTATCTTTTTGTCTATCTGTTCTACTATCTGATTTCAGATGTATTGTCTTCCACATTACTAATTCTTTCTTCTGCCTGTTCAAATCTGCTGTTCTGTGAATCCAGCATCTTTTTTATTTCTTGGATTGTGCCATTGATCACCATCATATCCATTATCTTTTTATGTATGTTTACAATTTCTTTAGCATTATCTCCCAGTGTCTTCTTAATATCCTTAATCTCTTCCTTTACTTCATTAAGTTAGTCCATGATATTTGTTTAGAATGCTTTGATTAGTTGTTCAATGTTCTGCATCTCATCCTGGCTTTTAGTTTGTTCATTGGACTGGTCCATGTCTTCCTGTTTCTCAGTGTGGTTTGTAATTTTTTTGCCCGCTAGTCATCATTTTATCTTGATGGTTTTATTTGGTTGATTAGCTTCTCACTCTGCTCTAGAGTTTTATTTAGTTGGTGGTTCTGTGTGTGTGTTAAGTTTTCTTTTGACACTTTTTCTTCTTATTTTATTTACTTACTTCTTTCTATGTTCCCTTGAAGGCAAAATTTTAGGGCCAGAGGAATTGAAAGATGTGAGAAAGGAAGAAAGATAATAGTAATATTGATAAAAGTTAGAAGAGGGGCTGTATAAGACTTAGTGAAATGAATATTTAGCTCCTGTAGGCAGTGTAGAGTAATAGGAAAAAAAGTGGAGTACCTACAATGGACTGGGAAACCAAATAGAGGAATATATATATAATGATTTAGAAGTCTAGAATGATGAGGAGGAAGAGAAAAAGTAAAGAAATGATTGTAAGGAAAAAGTTAATATTAATTAAAAAAAGAAGAAAACAGCGTAGATAAAATAGAAATTGACACTCTTAAATTGTGAGCTAATGAAAAACATGCTATGTAAGAACCAGAACAGAAAGCAGAATGCAGAAAGATGAAGGATGGAAAAGAGATAGCTTGGGATACGAAATCAATATAGACAGATAATGGGAAATCACAGAAGAAGAAGCACAGCAAAAAAGAGGCAAGCTAGCAGCACATATCTCTACCGAGCAATCCACACTGTTGAGCTGCCTTCAGCTAGATGTCCCAAGCTTCTCTCTCTGTGCGCCCACAGCACAGACCCCTGGACAGGACCCTGTCCGCAATCAGCCATCCTCACAGAGAGTGAGTCAGGGAGTGCCCTCTTAAACTGATGCCATCTTGACTCCGCTCCAGAGCAGGATCAATTGATTGCTTTTTATCACGTTTGGAGGATTTTTTTACACAGGCATAATATTCACAACAATTTGGCATTCAGTAATAGCAACAATGAGACTACCAATGATGAGGGAATTGTTATCTTTTTAATTATTTGCCATGCTTCATTCTTGCATCCATGACCATTTTATTCTTGAACCACTGAGTAAAAATTTGGGTGGCTGAGATAAGAAGATGAATGACATCCTGAGAACATGTTATCTTGTCTATCATTATTGAAAAACTTCTCTGCAGTGAACACACTTTGGTGGCCATTTCTAAGAGTCAGATGTTTTCCCACTTTGTCCAGTAAGTCCTTCCACACACTCAATTAACACATGCCCTTACCACTTAAACTTACACCCTATGCTTCCAAATCTCTGACCACCCAGTGAAATTATTGCCAACTGCTATGAATTGGAATAGACCCATCTCTCTGTCTATACAAAGTAGACAGCCAAAATGTGCTGGCTGAGCTTTTCTCACTGAGAAAATATTCCTTTACTCCTCTCTCTTTAGGAATATTTATGTTTGGGGATTTAATGCTACAACATTCCACTTTCAGTTGGCACCATATTTTCATGTAGAACTAAATGTAAATATATATGATTTTATATTTCCTCTTAATAAGTGTGGGAAAGAAGAAAACCCATCAAGGTTTTCATGCAATTTTCTTGTGCCTATCAGACTTTTTCAAACCCAACCTCTATGATACCATTTTAAATTTACTGTGCACTGATGGTAAACAATCCCCAAACATGGTGGAAAAGAACATTCAGAGATCATGATGTTCATTTCACACAATATGGTCATCTGCTGCCTTTGGTTAGATGATCATTCTCTGATAAGCACTTATATCAAGTCAAGAGTTTGGTTTTTTTTATTATGTGAATAATTATCTGCAGGAAAACTTAAAGCATTGCTGTAAAATCTATGTGTGCACATGATGATTCTCCTAATGAGGATTTACAGAGGCTTCATATGCCTTTCTTATTTAGATTTTCTGGGTTGTAAGTCCCAAATTGAAAATAGCAAATTGTAAATAAATATACTTGTGGTATAAAATGTCAATAATTTACTATTATGTATCATTTTTTAAATGTTAAAAAAAAACTATTAAAATTATTCAGAGCAATTCCATTGGCATCTTGCAGAGAATGTTTTGCTACTTAATAGTACATTTTAAAAGTTTTCATTTAAATGATTGAATGCATTAGTTTCTATTAATGTCCTAGATTGAACACAATGTTGTGAAAGATTTCTGGAAGTCATCATGAGAAGAACAGAAAAGACACTTTTATTAAATATCAGTTCTTTATTTTCTGAAGAATTAGATTCATGTTGATTAACATAGTTTCATAATATATGTGTTATCATCAATATTCACCCTAAACCCTTCTGACATTGACTTATGAAATATGTCTTTTTAGGTGTCTAATATGCATTTTTAAATTTTCCTTCATTAGACCTAGAAAATAGAAGTAATATCACATTGTGTTTCTTCTCTTGGGAATTTATTTAAAAATCATATAGAAATACTCTGCTTTGTATTGTTTTTATTTTGCTACATTGTTATTTTATTTAGGAAACTTATTCATAATGATATAAATATCATGCAGTTTATTGATAAGTCCATGTATTTCTTCCATAATTGCCTCTAACTTTCCAATCTTTGTTATATAGCCACAGTGATGCTCAAACTAATGACTGACTTACTGGCAGAAAAGAAGACCATTATCTGTAATATCTGCCTGGTAGTTGGATACGAAACTGTGCATAGTAATAAACTTCTGAAAACCATTTGTGAGGAAACTTAACATCCAACACACAAAAGAATATTTATAAGGAAGTGGTTGTGGCCCAAGTGGTTGGGCATCTTTCTACCATATGGATAGACCTGGGTTTGATCCCTGGGACCTCCTGGTAAAAATTTTTTTTAAAGGTAAGCAGCAGAGCCAAGCCCTTGCAGTGAGACAGAGGCCCTCATGGATGTGTGGTGAGCCAAGCCTACTGAGCTATGCAGCAGTATAATGATGCAACAAAAGAGAGATGCAGGGAGAGTCAAGGTGAGATGTGCCAGAAACCAGGAACTGAGGTGGTGCAAGTGACAGGGTGCTTCTCTCCCAAATCAGACATCCCTAGGATTGAATCTTAGGGAAGCCTAGAGGAGGAAAATGAGAAGAAAGGCAAGAAACAGACAGAAAAAAGGTAAATAAACACCCAGCAAATGGACACAGACATCAAGTGGGGCATGGGGGGAACTCATTGAACTGTACACCAAAAAGGAAACAATAAAAGTCAGTAGAAACAAAGAGCATTTATAGTCCTTGCAAACCTCATACATGAAAGTTTATATATGATAGAAGAAATTGTATATTAGTATTGAAATAATGACGGTTATTGATTGGTGAAGGCAAAATACAATTTGTTGTAAAAATTGCCACAGTTCATTACAGACTATCATACCAAATTCTAAAGCATTATATAATATGTATTGTATGTACCATGTAACTTTCCAAATTTTTTAAAATTCTGAATTCACGAACACATTGCAACGAATATATATTACTTAAAAATTAAGATCTGCATTTGACAGTATAGTGATAATTAACAAAAAATCTATTTATATTCATAAAAATGAAAAGTTAAGTGCAAAAATATCAAAACTGATGGGATATTTAAGGAAATTTTAACATTTCTTTAACCACTTAAATGAAAATTAAGCTTTAAAAAAATATTGAATCACAAGTCCAGATTTACTGAAGTAAACAACTACTAAACAATGATTTAAGATATACTAATCATACACAATCTCCTTCATAAAAAATAATGAAGACATATACATCAATTCATTTTATAATAGCAGTATAAACTTAGTGGGAGGTGTGTGAAGTGGGGCATATGGGAATCACCTATATATATATATATATATGTAAAGTATTTAATAATGGGGCTTATAAGGGAAGATTTTAGTTAAACATTTGTTTTAAATTAGAGAAGTTGTGAGTTTACAGAACAATCATGCATAAAATATAGGATTCCCATTCACCACCCGACCACCAACACCTTGCATTGGTGTGGAATATTTCTTACAATTGAAGATAGCACTTTCTTATAATTGTACTATATTTTTTAAAAGATTTATTAATTTACTTTTTTCTGTTTCATTTTTTAATTTTTAATTTTTAAATAAAAATACTTAAATCACATAAATTTTATGTAACATTTATGTAACCTAAGTATCTTTTAAAAAATAGTATAATATGGTGGCACTTTTGGGATATTGGAATGTTCCTGAATGATGTTGCCCTGACAGAAACAGGCCATTACATATCTTGTCATAACTTACAATATTGTGTAGGTTTGAATTTAAATTATAATGTGAACTATAATCCACATTTAGTGACAAAGCTTCAATATGTGTTCATCAATGGTAACAAAAGTACCACACTAATGAAGGATGTTGTTAATGTGGGAAAGTGTGGGGAAGTAGGGAATGGGGCATATGGGAAGCCTCTACCTTTTTCATGTAACATTTATGTTATCTAAGTATCTTTGAAAAAAGAACACTTCATTAGCAAAAAAGGTTTATCAAGAAAATAAATTTCAGATGAGAAACCAGCACTTAATCTTATTGAGCTTCCCTTGTATGTGATGGTTCTCTTTTCTCTTGCTGCCTTGAGTATTTTCTATTTGTCTTCAGCATTGGACAGTTTGACAAGTATATGTCTTGGATAAGGCCTGTTAGGAATTATACTGTTTGGGGTGTGCTGTGCTTCCTGAACATGTACATCCATCTCTCTCAATAGGGTTGGGAACTTTTCAGCCATTATTTCTTTCAACACTCCTTCTGTTCCATTTCCCTTCTCTTCTCCTTCTGGGATGTCATAATGCATATGTTTGTGCATTTTGTGTTGTCTTTTAAATCAATAAGTCCCTGCTGAATTTTTTCTATCTTTTAATCTATCTGTTGAATTTCAGATGTACTGTCTTCCACATCACTAATTCTTTCTTCTGCCTGTTCAAATTTGCTGTTATGCGTTTCCAGTGTCTTTTTGATTTCTTGGATTGTGCCATTCATCACCATCATATCTGTTATCTTTTTATGTATGTTTGCAATTTCTGCAGTATGTTCTCCCAGTGTCTTCTTAATATCCTTAACCTCTTCCTTCACATCATTAAGTTGGTCCATGATATTTGTTTGGACAGCTTTCATTAGTTGCTTCATGTTGTGCATCTCTTGCTGGTTTTTAGTTTGTTAATTGGACTAGCCCAAGTTTTCCTGTTCCTTAGTATGGTTTGTAATTTTTTTGTTGACCTCTGGTCATCATTTATTCTGATGGATTTATTCAGTTGATTAGCTTCTCTCTCAGCTGTAGAGTTTTGTTTAGCTGCTGGTTTTGTGTGTGTGTTAACTTTTCTCTTTGACACTTTTTTCTTCTTGTTCTATTTCCTTGGTATTTTCTGTGTTCCCCTGAAGGAAAAACATTAGGGCCAAAGAAATTGAAAGAGGTATGAAAACTAAAAGGATAATGGTAATAATAATAAAAATTAGAAGAGGGGCCATATAAGTCATAGTAAAATGAATATTTAATGCATGTATGCATTGTAGAGAAATAGGAATAAAAAAGTGGAGTACCTACAATGAAATGGGAAACCAAACAGAGAAAAATATTTAGAATGATTTAAAAGGTAATAATGATGAGGAGAGAGAGAAAGAGAAAAGATAGGACAGAAAGAAAAAACATAATAATTTAAAAAAAGAAAACAAAATCAACAAGATATAAATCTAAACCAGTAAATTTGTAGACTAATTAAAAAAATGTTGGAATGTAGGAACCACAACAGAAAGCAGAAGATAGAAAAATAAAGGAAGGAAAAAAGATAGCATTAGTAGACAAAATCAGTATACACAAAAAATGGGAAATCAAGGAAGAAGCAGAAGAAAAAAGAAACATGCTAGTAGCACCTAATTTTAAAAAAAGGGAGGGGGAGGAAAGGAAAACAAGAAACAAAACAAAAACAAAATACAAAAAATAACCCCAAACAAGCACACAAGCAAGCAGTCAAACAAAGCTAAGGAAGAACAGCGTTCATTCTTGGGCCCCTGTGGAGCCTCTCAGGCTGCCTGTGTTCATCAATCAATTACCCTGCAGGATTCTATGTGCAGGTTTTGAGGCGGGTTTTAGCAAGTAAACAAGTTAAAAAAAAATTTAAGTAACCTTCTTTTTTTATTTGGAAAAATAAGGGACCCAAAGAAGCTAGTACAAAAATAATGTCTATGTTTTCTCTGTCTTATGGTATCAGCTGGATGTTAGCTATCCCATTGGATCACTACTCTTAGAGGAGCTGGGAATTGAACTAGGGACCTCATATATTCAAGGAAGAATTTCTGCCACTGAGCTACCTTTCTAATTGGATCAGTTAGCTCTTCATAAATCTATTCAGTCACTTTCCCCTTGCAGATTTTACTCTCCTAGTGCAGCAATGCCTACTCTACAGCTCATTGGATTCACCCAGGACAACTGGTGGGGATATTATGTTGGACAATGGTCATCCCAGGTAATAAAGAGTTTGCAGCTATAGGCAGGGTAATCCCATCCATCTTCCCCATGGGATATAAGCCCCTCTCAATTAGAGGTAGAGTGGACATCACCATCCCAGACTCTTCTGGATGGGGGTAAGAGCTATGGACAAGAGTGGACTTATTGGTATTCTATTATAGACATATTGTGATTCAACCAATGGAAGAAATCACAACATTGATGTGGAGCCTGTGGCCAAAGGAGGCTTCTGGGGGCAGGGAGAGGGAAAAGCAGTTGTAATACAAGGACTTTTTCTGGAGTTGGGAATTGTCCTAATTCACATTGCAATGACAGATATAGGCCATTGTAAATCATCATATAACATGCATAACTCTGTGGGAGAGAGTTGTCTACAAGGTGGACTATGGTCCATGCTTAATAGCAAAGCCCCAGGATGTGTTTATCAATTGCAATTAATGCACCACACCAATGAAGGACGTTTATGTGGGAAGTTGTGGGAAGTGTGGGAGGCGGGGCCTATGGGAATCCCTATAGTTTTCTGTGTAACATTTATGTAATCTAAGCATCTTTTTAAATAAATAAATAAATAAATAAATAAATAAATAAATAAATAAATAAATAATCTATGCTTCTCCATTAGAGATTCACAAATTTAAAGAGAAAAGCTGTATCATCTCAAAAATAGTAAAAAAAAAAAAATGATGGATTTCTTAATAGAGGAAAATTTTAAGAAAAGAAAACTTCTTACATCTTACAGAAGTATGTGAAAGAAATAAAACAGAGTGAACATCATGATCAATGTTGATATGTTTGAAATGTTCCATTTAAAACCTGCACCAAGTCATGTACCTCAATTATCACTATTTCTACTCATCATTGCCTGGAGGTACTATACAATATATTATGATAAACAGAAGAGGTAAATATCCAAGAATTGGAAAAGAAAAAACTACAGTTCTTAGCCACAGTTGATATGAATGCCAATGTCGAAAATGAAGCCATAGTTATATTATAATTATGAAGGGATTATTTGAAGTTTTTAGAAATAGGGTTAACATAAAAAAGTAAATTTCATTTCCATATACTAGGAGACACAGAAAATAATCTTGGGTAAAATACAATTTAAAATAGAAAACCAACATAAAAGAGTAAGAAATAAATCTCATAAAATATAAGCAAAATTATAATTTTTTTAAAAGACATTATAAAAGATAAGCAAATGGGGAGTTGTAACTCATTCTTTGATAGGGAATTAAAATATCATATAGATGGCATTTTCTCTAATGTTGATTAATTAGTGCAACAATGAATATCCCAGCAGTAATTTTCATAGAATTCCTCAAGCATATTCTAAATGTATGTGGAGTACAAAAGAGCATTAAAAACATGACAATTCTGAAGGATAAAAAGAAGGAAGGGAGAGTGACCCTTGCAGATAGCATCATTTATTATATACCATAAGAATTTAAAAAATGTAATATAACCAGATGGTAAGAAAAAAGTTACCCAATTAAACAAACATAGGTCCGGAAAAAATCATCTCCTGCATGACCTCATGCTTGAAACTTTATACATGATAGAAGAAATTTTAGTTCAGTAGTGAAATACTGACTGGTAATTTACTGGTGCTGGAAAACCAGTTTCCCATAAAGGAAAGAAAAAGGAAATTGCATCTTTATCTCACATGACATAAAAAATTCATTTCAAGACAGATTATATACTTAAAGATAAAAGGAAAATTTACATTATTATATGTAATTATGATTGAATATATTTATCCTGTTAATATTGAGACAGATTCCTTCAATCTGGCAAAAGATAACCATAAAGAATAATTGGAAATTTTTACTATATTAAAATTAAGAATTTTATTAAAAATCTATCATAAATTGAAGGAGAAAAATCACTAAGAGGGTATTTAAAAAGTTTATCTCTTACATAGCATTCATGTCCAAATATATATTCATATAAAAAACTCCTATATCTTAATAAGAAAAAAATAAACAATCCATTAGAAAAAATATATAAAAAAGACACCAATAGGCATATAATTGAAGAGAAAGCCCAAATTGCCTGTAAGAATATGAAAAGATTATTAGTTGCCAGGAAAATACATATTAAAATTACAATGTCATAACATTTTAATCAATCTGGCAAAATTTAAAGTTGAAAAAGATCATGTGTTGTCAAGAATGTGGGACTATGGGCCCTCTCATGCATGACTTTAGGTCAGGGGTTATTAACTTTTTTGTTCCACTGACCTCTTTGCCAGTCATTTGAAAACCTTGGATTCCTAACTAAGTCCACACTATACTGTGTATTATTTAATGAATCTATCTTACCCTCACCAGCATGTCCCCACAAGAATAATGTTTTATTGAATTTCATTTCAAGCCCATGGACCCCATGTTAAGAATCTATCTTACCCTCACCAGCATGTCCCCACAAGAATAATGTTTTATTGAATTTCATTTCAAGCCCATGGACCACATGTTAAGAGACACTGCTTTAGATAGTGTTAATTTTTCCACCTATTTTGATAAGGATTAACTATTAAATTGAATATATGCATTTCATATAACAGTGATTCAAATACTAATGAAAAGTCATGAAAAACTCTTGTACATTTACACCAAGTGATGATTTCAACAATGTTCATAAAAATCTGTTTTTTTTATTATGAAATAAAAGGAAAATAGGACAAATCACTTTCTCAAAAATAGAATCATGGGTAAATTGTATGCTCTTCATATGATGAAACACTACATAAAGGAAAAGGAATGAACCAAACACATTCTTCAGGTATAAAAAACTCAAAATTATACTTCTGATCAAAAGAGGTCATTCACAGAAGATTCAAAGTAAATCTTGTTAAATTAGACATACATATATGTATGTATCAAGTAGTTACCTCTAAGTCAGAGAGAGGAGATAGTTTCGAGAAGGGGTGTCAAGTCACTTGCAAGTTACTTGTGATGTTTTGTTAAACAGTTTGGAGTTAAGGAGTTAATTTTATTTTGACTATATATATGTATAAGTATATAGATATATATGTGAATATATAAATATAGTTACATATATGCACACACAAAAGCACACACTCATTTATAATTACTATTGTATTTAATACATATTTTTTCAAATACAATTACAAAGCTCAATGATGTATTGAAGAGCAGATATTGTGCTGAAACAATCGCGATAAACATCACCTGGAAAATTACCTAGGATGTCAATGCAAAATGTTAAAAAAAAAATGAAGATGATTTATATAAGATAGGAGTAAATGGAAGAATTAGCATATCTGTATGCAGGGAATTCCATAAGTTGAAAAGGAGTAATTCAATAAATGATTTGAAGAAATCACCTTTAATTTAAGAAAGTGGAGCAGGGTCTTAGTTTTCTGCCTATGTGTCAAATAACACACATTAGATTGGCTAAAACAACAGAAATTTGTTGTGTTATAGTTTCAGAGCCTAGAAAGATTTCTTCCTCCCAGGCTTGGTAACATTCTGGCTGACCTGAAATTCTTGGGTTCCTTGGTTTCCTGTTATATGGCAATGAACATGACTGGGTTCTCTCCTTTCTCTTCCAGGTTCTGTGTTCTGCTTTCTAGAACCTTCCCATGATGTTTTCTTTTCTCATTCTTCTAATAAAAGGATTAAGACTAATGCTGACTCATTTGACCATGCATTAAATAAAGTGGTATCTTCAAAATGTCTTATTTACTATGGGTTGATAGTTACAGGAAAATAATTAAGATTAACAATATGCCCTCCCCAGGTACATACGTCAAGCAACCACCAAAAACAAAAATCAACTCAATGAGTAAATAACCTTATATTTAAGAAAGACCTAATTATTCATGCAAGCATTCATTGTCCATTGATATCCACTGTCATTCAAAAAAGATGAAAAATGGGACAATACTTAATATACATTAATAAAATGTATAAAGTTTTAGACTTGAAATGTATGGAGTTTGTCTTAGGGTCATCCTGAGACCCGAACATTGCCCTTGTCTTAGAAGAAAAGAGGCATGGTGAGTAGTGTCTTATGGAAGTGAGGTGATTAATAGAATTTTAAGTCTGCTTGAACATGCAGACACAGTGTATACAGTTCTGGAAGGCACAATTGAAGTAGACCTACTCAGCAGCTCGCAGAATCCCCACAATGGTTCCCTGACCTATGAAGTATAGGCTAATTTCTAGGAAAAGCCAATTGGAAGCCAGCAAACTGCATTTACCTAGCAAAATAGTAAACTAAAAGAAATAACACATTTCAAGAGGAATTTCAGAGGTTTGTGACCCCAACAAGGATTTGAAGGATGCAGGGGTGATTATCCCCACCAGTGGTTGTTTGAGATTAATTTATGACTCCCAAAAAAACAATGATTGTTTGTAAACTAACCTATTTGTCTGGGTGTGTTACACTTTGATTATATTAAATTCAGTTCTTGATTATATTATCTGTCAAGATTGCTTTGAGGGCTTTTTTATTTGACCATGTCAGTGAGGAGTGACTCTTGTTGAGTCCCTGCCCCCTTGGTGGGTCTGATATAAAATGACACACAGACAGACAGACACACAGGGAAGAGAGAACTCTTGTCATTTTTTATCTGGCTGTGTAACAGAAATAAGTCTCAAACAGCTAAAGCCCCAGGGAGAGATTATCTATTTTGCCAGAGAGCTTACAGCTGACCTTGGGAAGAGAGCCAAGACTGATATAGGAAGCCCTGAAAAAACAAGCCTGCAGCTGAAATCAGGAAGAATTGTAGCAGTTGGTCCTGAGAGAGGAACCCAGAGGGGAAGGCTGAAACCTCACAGAGACTGCCCATCATCTTGCTTCAACATATGCCAGCTGACTTTGGTGAGAAAGTACCTCTTGTGATAAATTGAATTGGAATTTCCCTGGCCTTGGGGCTATAAGATTTTACCTGAAATAAATATCCTTTATAAAAGCCAACAGATTTCTGGTACTTTGCATTGGCACCCTTTGGCAGAATAATACACCGCCACATCCCCATTCCACTATCCTATATAGCCTGCACAGAAAAGAAATTACTCTTGGAGTATGGCAGTAGATAATTGTAAACTTAACCAGGTGTTGACTCCAATTGCAACTTCTGTCCCATATGTGGTATTGTATCATTGCTTTAGAAAATTAACACGGTGTGTGGTACCTGGTATGCAGGTATTGATATAGCAATGACATTTGTCTCCAAACATCTTAATAAAGACAGAAAGAAACAGTTTTCTTTCAGCTGGCAATACACCTCACTGTCCTTCCTCAGAGATTTAAGAACAACCCACTCCTATATCATAATCTATTCCTCAAGAAATTTGATCACCTTTCTCTTCCACAAGACATCACCCTTGTCCAGTACATTGGTTACATTATATTGATTGGACCTAGTGAAAAAGAAGAAGCAACTACTTTATGATAATTGGTAAGAAATTTCCATATCAGAAGATGGGAAATAAATCAAGCAAAATTCAGGTGAAATTTCTAAGTGCCCAGTGTTGTGGGGCAAGTTGAGATAACCCTTGTAAAGTGAAGGATAAGGTGCTGCCTCTGGCCATCCCTACAACCATAAAAGAGGCACAGCACCTAGTTGCCCTTTTTGGATTTTGGAGGCAATACATCCCTCATTTGGGTGTGCTATTCCAGCACATTTATGAAGTGAACTGAATTGCTATTAATTTTTAATTGGGACCAGAATGACAGGCTTCTTAAAATAAACCCCAAAATTTTACACTTGCCCATCCAGCTCTAGACATTTCCATTGATATTCACTTTCTTGAATTAGATAATCATTCCAGGAGTTAATCACCAAAAGACCGACATTAAAATTGGACTTTGACTTGATCCACTATTATCTTTCTGGTTTCATTTTTAACATACTTAATCATTTCTGTGCCTTCCCTTAAAATTCAAAGTTCAATATACATGTGGAAGGGGAAAACAGTTGATGAAATCTACATCACTTATACCTAATTTCTGCAATTATACTTCACACCTGAAAACTTAAATTTCTGTTGCACATGGGAAAATGAAATGAATGTGTATATCATTCATTCTCTTAATGGGGGTCATGATAAAAGGAAAGAGTACCAGAAATATCAGTTCAGGTCCACTCATATTTGCAAACTTGATGAACTTTTATTCATTTTCTAGGCCTTAGTTATACACTTCATATGTGGGTTGTTGGAGTGGATGATGTTAGATGATTTTAGAGGTCACTCCAGTACACACAACTTGAGGATTTCTGCATAAATGAAGGATACACCCCATGAACCAAAGGTGATCTTGGCCTATGTCTCAGTTTTCAGTCTGTCTCACTAGTTTCTTATTCCAACATTATTTTCCCTAGTATAAGGGCCTCCCTGAGTGGAGGGAAAACAGTTTTGCATAGTTTAGAAGTGTGAAAGAAAACATCAAAAGAAACTATATGTATGATGGGCAGTGAGGATTAACAAATTACACCCAGAAATTCCATCAATTTACCTATGAGCCTTCTTAAGCTCAGGACTTTTCACAAGATTGGGCAATCTCCATCCTGTGCATTTACAATGAGAATCAATTGCATATTCATGAAAGTTTTAAAATGAAGCCATAAATAGTCATAAATGTGCATTTATAGGATTGAAAGATGTTCACCATCCAATTTGAAACTCTGAAGTACTGTAATGCACCAGTGATAAGGTACAAAGGGTTAATAACATTATGCGTATATACATAGCTTCCATAATTATGGTGTGAATAGTATGCATGTATTGAAAACCTTCTATTAGAAGTGTAGTTTTTTTTCAATATAAAGACTTAAAATGTGCAACAATACTTGCAATATTTTCTGGGATTGTTTTTAATTGTAATAATGGAATCCTCAAAAATTGGAAGTGCCAAGGATCTCTCTCAATCCATGAGTGGTGTCTCAATCATGGTAGGTTTCTTAAAGCAGAATACAACCTCCAAACCCTGCAATGCTTAAAATTTGCCCTCATAAAAGGACACTAATATCCCCTATATGTGAGATAAGGAAGGACAACTTTATTTCCATAATATCAGAGCTGAAAGAAATGAGATCATCTTATCTATTGCCTTTTTCACAGGCTCTGTGAAGTAAAGTAGAGAATGGGTGACAGGTCTTATCCCTTTGGGGTTCACAAATTCACTTGACAGCACACCACCCTTCTGTACCAGCTGCATTTATTGAACTTAAAAATGTGTGAAAAGAATGAGATGGTTCAAAGGCTCAAGCACCCACAGCATCATTTCTCTTCAAACAGCCTCTCTCAGCTCCACACATTCCTCATGGTGTTCCTCAAATCTGTGTTTCTCAGTGGGTGGATCAGGGGATTAAACTTGGGGTCAGCTATGGTGTAAATTAGGGCCAACACCTTGTAATCACTGACAGAATTCACCATGGTGGCATAGGGTTAAGGAAATGTAAATTTAATGATGAGATGCTTTATCATGCATCATTTTCATGAAAATAAAATGAAAAAGCCTGTCCATAAAAAAGTTTAATGATGTTTCAGGAAATCAACATATCTCTTGAAACTGCCTTATATTCATTGTTGCCTTGTTCAGATTTGGAAAATAGAAATCATCTAAATACCTAACAATAATAAAATGCAAATAACATGTGATAGATACATATTATGGAAAATAAGTCAGAAATTTAAATTTTGGATCTATCTGGCACATCTAAATGAATAAATCACTAAGCTATATTGTTGAACAAAAACCATTAGGCACACCATGATAATCACAGTGTTATAAACCATATGTTTAAAAGTCACTCCAGATAATGACTTTCACCACTGAGCACAATATTAGCTGTGGGTATTTCATATGTGCCTTTTAACATGATTAGAACTTTTCCTTCAATTTCTTTCTTTTGAAGTTTTGGTCAAGAAAGGATACTGGATTTTATCTAATGCCTTTTCTGCATCAATCTAGATGATCATGTAATGTTTCTTCTTTGATTTATTAATGTGGTGTGTTATGGTGACTGATTTTCTTGTGTTGACCCATGCTTGTATGGCTGGGATAAAACCCACTGGATCATGGTACATATTAATAATTCTTTTAATGTGTTGTTGGATTTGGTTAGTGAGCAAGTTGCTGAGGACTTTTCCATATGTATTTATTAGGGAAATGGGTTTGTAATTTTCCTTTTCTTGTAATACATTTATCTCGCTTTGGAATTAGTGTGATATTGGCTTCATATAATGAGTTTGGCAGCATTCCCCCTTGTTCAATTATTTGGAAGAGTTTGCATAAGATTCCTATTAGATTTTTGAATGCTTTGTAGAATTCACCTTTTAAGCCATCTGGAACTGGTCTTTTCATTTTGGAGAGTTGTTTGATGTCTCTTTTAATCACTGAATTTGTGATTGGATCATTGAGGTCCTCCATTTCTTCAAGAGTTTGTGGAGGTTGTTCATAGGATCCTAGTTATTTTTCCATTTCATCTATGTTGCCTGGTTTGTTGGCATACAGTTGCTCATATTATCTATCATCTTATGACCTCCTTTTCCCCTCTGGTGTCAGTAGTAATGCCCCCATTTTCTTTTTTGATTTTATTTATTTGCATCTTCTCTCTTTCTTTCTTTGTCAGTCTAGCTAAGGGTTTGTCAATTTTGTTAATCTTCTCAAAGAACAAACTTTTGCTTTTGTAGTCTCTATTGTTTTTCCTCCTCAATTTCATTCATGTCTGCTGTGATATTGGTTTTATCATTTATTTTGATTGCTTTGAGAATAGATTGTTTTTCTTTTCCTAGTTTCTCCAGCTCTTTAGTTAGGTCAGTGATTTTAGCTCTTTCATCTTTGTTAATGTTAGCATTGAGGGCTGTACATTTCAATCTCATCACTCCCTTCACCGAGTCCTGATATGTTGTGTTCTCATTTTCATTTGTCCAAGGTATTTATTGATTTCTCCCACAATTTCTTCTATGACCCACTAATTATCTGAGTGTGTTGTTTCATCTCTCTATATTTGTAAATTTTTCCTTTTTCTGCTTGTTGGTGATTTCCAGCTTTGTTGCATCATGATGAGAGAAAGTGTTTTGTATAATTTTGAACTTCTTAAATTTATTGAGGTCTCACTAACTTCCACAGTAAACAGTGGCTCAAGCAGGAGTGCCCTTGAGGACCCTAGAGAGTACTAGACACTACAGGCAAGGTAGACAACCCGAGGAAACTGGGACTCCATCAGTGAGCCTTACTTTGAAATATATGATAACGTATTTCTCCAATGCAGCTCAGCTAGTCTCATTTATAATTTTCCTACACTCAGTTCTTCTGCTCCTCTTATTTGAACTGTAATTAGCACTATACCAATTAAATATATGTCCCAGAGATTTAAATCTTTTGTCTGATCATATGCTGGTTGAGCCCTAAATCTCTTCAGATTCATCCAGCACAAGTAACAAAAGGATAATGATGGACAGAGCCCATTCCAAAAAAAACAGAGTGTAATTTCAACTGCAACAAGACAGTTCCATCCATCTGGCCAATGGGATCTAACTCCTCTCTCAATTGGAAGCAGACAGGGCATCACCATCCCCAAATCTTCAAGATTGAGGAAGGAATAAACATAAGGTGGGAATGCAACTATGGACTAAATTAGATTTATTATTATTCTACTAATGGAAGAAATTGCAACATTGATAAAATGGTGGTGGACACCAGAGGTTCTGAATGCAGGGAGAAGGAAGAATAGGTGTAATATGGGGCATTTTGAGATTTTGGAATTGTTCTGCATGATATTGTAATGATGGATACAGTCCATTATACATTTTGTCAAAACCTATATAATAGGGTGGTGCAAACTGTAAACAACAATGTAAACTCTAGGCCACGTTTAGTAGCAATGCTTAAATATCTGTTCATCAATCATAACAAATGTACCACATCAATGAATGATGCTGTTAATTGGGGAAAGTGTGAGAGGGTAGCTGGTGAGATATATTGGAATCCCTGATATTTTGATGAAACATTTAGGTAATCTGAAGCTTCTTTAAAAATAAAAAAAATAAAAATAAATTTATTGAGATCTACTTTGTGACCCAATATATGGTATAACTTGGAGAAAGATCCATGATACACCATAGTAGGAGCTGAGTACTGTAAGCTGTATTGGCTAAACTTGCCTTCATTGCCCCATGAAATGATGAAACTTCTCCCAACTTTCTCCCCTAATGGTGGTAGTAATGGAGCTTCAGCCATTTTCAGTAATCCAAGATGTACAGGGAAAGAATACCTGTAGTTACCCAGAGAAACTCTTGATGCTTCACACTCATTTCTCCCCTGCCTGTAGCAGGGATGGAGCTGCAGCTGTAGGCAGCAAACTAAGCAGCATGGATAAAAACTGATAGCAGTTGCCCGTGTAGACTGACAAACCACCAGCTCCCCAGGTCCCCTGCCAGGGACTGGGATTGAGCTCCAAGAGTGATAATCATCTAGTCCACATGGTCATTTGAACTTGCAGTTGCCCTGAGAGGCTGAAGGAACACCATCCACTCTGCCCTTTCAGGGGCTGGAATAGAAAAACAAGTGGGTCCAACAATCTAGTCCATGTGGACCAAAAATACATGCAGTTGCCCAGAGAAGTTGAGGGAACACCAATCTCCTCCTATCCTTTTGGGGGTGAAGATGGAGTCACAGGTGTCCAATAATCCAGTCAGTGCAGGCAGAAAGCACCTCAGTTGCCCAGAGAATATGAGAAAACACCACCCTCTCCTACCTTATGAGGAAGTTGAGACAGAACCACAAGTGTCCAACAATCCAGTCTACTTTTAGCTGTTCTTAGGGATAGACTTTTAGCCAGCCAATTTACTGATCAGTAGCTAAAGTCAGTGCCTGACCATCTCTTACTCCCCCCTTTTTCGGATGGGGAGCTTCCAACTCCAGCCAGGGAATAGCTCCTGAGGTGGCTTATGCAGCCACAGGAGGACAGACACTGGCTTTTGCAGTGTGGAATGCTGTAGTCAAGAATCTTCATTGAAGATGGACAGTCTCCTCCTTTAGTTTTTCCAAGGATATTGTAGGATGTTCTTCTGGTCTCCTAGGCCCCCTAAAAAGGTGTTTTAGATAGATCAGAGTGATTACTGACTATACTGTAAGATGAGTTGAATCTTGAAGCTCCTTACTCTGCTGCCATCTTGCTCCTTCCCCTATTAATCTCATTTTTGACTCATAGTCTATTATGTTTACATTGGCCCCTCAAACTCTATGATATCTATTAAGAATTTCCAAAAGGAAAACACTATCAAAAATCATAATTCCCATTTTAACTTAGGTTATGAGGAAGAAAATTGATTATATACTGGATAATTTTATATTTAATTTATTCTAACATACAATTTACAGCATTTTATTAATTTTGTATTTTATTAACAAAGAAACTGGATTTTTCTCAGGAAGACAGTGCCCATCAAGAATTTAAGGCTCAAGGTTAAATGTTAGAGCATTAATTAAAACAGAGGTATGAAAATCATGGTATAAAATAATAAAGCAAATACAGTATCTACTTTGGGAAAAATACAAAGATGAAAAAGTAGATTAAAATATTCTAGAATAACCTAAAATGTTAAAGCTATCAGTGGAAACAGGAGGAGAGCAATTGTCTTCTTTGATTTTCTACCTTTGTGAGTATTTAATGATACTATGATGACTGAAAAAGGAGTTTGAAAATATCTGTGTATATATATTGATCCCAATTTTGTTTATATCAATGTGTGTACATATAAAACACATTAAAAATATTTTTATGTAGCTGTAGGGACAGTACTTAATATAAGAAGAAACTTTCAATTACATAAATGTTACAATGAAAAACATATATAGATTTTTATTCACTTTAGGGAAGAGAAAATCCATGGAAACAAATATCTTTCTGAATGAAGAGTAAAGATAGATCTATAGGCAGGGACCCTGAGAAGTCTGCAATGAGAAAGAAGGGGAAACCCAGAGGGTTTCCCAGGAGAGAAATTCTTCTCTGTAAAAAGCAAAAACATATTTGGAAATGCTACCTTGACTGGAGGAAGCATCTAAAAGAAAAGCAAAATAATAGCTAAAATTTTTCTTTATGCTTTTAGGGAATTGACTGGGCAGTAAAAACAAAACAAACAATTTAGAATTGATTTCTTTTTTAAAAATATATTTTTGTTACAGAAAATGTGAACTTACAAAACAATCATGCACATGCATAGAATTCCCAGACAACAACCCTTCACCAACACACCCCACCCCATACCATTGTGAAATATTTGTTACAGATTAAGAAATACTATCATCAGACTATTCCCACTAACTAGGGTCTATAGTGTACATTTGGAATAGTTTTTCCATACCCCTCTAATATTAACACGGTACATCTTTGACATTAATGCAAGAATATTACAGTATTGCTCTTAACTATTATCCATAGTTTACATTAATTTTATTTTCCCATGCTTCTCCACATTGCCACCATCTTGGAATAGTGATGTACATCTATATTAGTTCACTGTAGGACATTCTTGCATTTTAACTATTAACCACAATTCTCATCTGCCTCTGGCTTCACTGAGTTATTCAGCCCTTAGATTATTCTCAAACTTTATTTTTTTAAAGATACTTAGATTACATAACTGTTACATAAAAAACATAGGGATTTCCATATGCCCCACTCCCCACACCTCCCAAACTCTCCCAAAGAAACATCCTTCATTAGCGTGGCACATTCATTGTAATTGATAAACTCATCTTGGGGCTTTGCCATCAAGCATGGACCATAGTTCACATTGTAGTCTACACTCTTTCCCACACAGCTCTCCATGTTAAGTGATGATATAAAATGGCTTATATCTGTCACTGCAATGTCACTTAAGTCGACTGCCAAGCCCCAAAAAAGGCACCATATTACAACTGGTTTTCCCCCTTCCTGCTCCCAGAGCCTCCATTGGCCACTGGCTCCACATCAATGTTGTAATATCTTCCATTAATAGAACCACAATATGTCTATAGTAGAATACCAGTAAGTCCACTCTAGTCCATAGCTCTTGCCCCATTCTCAAGGATTCTGGGATGGTGATGTCCACTCCAACTCCAATTGAAAGGGGGCTTATATCCCATGGGGAAGATGGATGGGATTATCCTGGCTGCAGTTGCAGACTCTATCTGTTCCCTGGGATGGTGGCTGTCCATCATCATCTCCCCACCAGTTGTCCTGGGTGAGTCCAAGGAGCTGTAGAGCAGGTGTTGCAACTCTGTCAAGGATCTGGACCCAGCTGGCACATGATCAGCTGAAATATTTGAGTCTAGGTATGTACAACTACAAATTCCAGCACCAAGTATAAGTTTTAATAGAACGGACAGATGAGCCATGTGCAGGGAAGACATAATTGAGTCCATCTCTCTCAATAAGGAGTACAAAATCCAAAGTAGGGCCCACTAGCAAAGCACCAAACTCCAGAGCTTTCCACCCTGAGCATAGGACGTGGGTGTCTCCAGAGCCCTCAGGAGACCCACTGTTTGGGGTGATATCCACTTTGGCAGTCTATGAGATCCTGCTGTGATGTGCATAAGTGTTACCTCTGGGATGGCGTCCCAACTGACTTTGAAACCTCTTAGCCATATCACTCATTTGTCTTTACATTTCCCCCCTTTTATTTGAGGTCTTTTTCCAGTTGCTTTGCTAGTTGGTACTTGGCAGCAATCCCATGGTGCCAGGGTGGTTCATCCTCGGGAATCCTGTCCCATGTGGGGGGGAAAGTAGTGCATTCATACGCTGAGTCTGGCTTAGAGAGAGGCCACATTTGAGCAACAAGGAGGCTTTCAGGTGGCGACCCTTAGGCACCCCATAACAATAGTCAAAATTTCAATTTCAAGAGCAAAGGCTCATAAGCCTAGTCATCAATATCAAGGCCCCATTAGTGGATCATCCTCATTTGCCAGTCACTGAACCTGCACTTGGGGGACTCTTGCTTTTTCCTGAGAGAATGTGGCAGAGTTATCTAAGATAGGAAATCAGTGTTCTTTTGGTTATTGTGTGAGTCTCCACCCACTGTGACAATGTCCCATGAACATTTGAACATTTGAACATTTTTACATACCTAATATGTATGCTTAGGTGAACTTCCTCCCATGCATCCCCCATCAGTGACACCACACACCAATGATCCACCCCCAACCCAGTTGTAACCCTTCTGTGATCCAAAGCTTCTTCAAAAATGTATGCAATAAAATAGCCAAATACAATGAATAGGAAAATGAAACAATAATAGTAAGTTTAACTATAAGAAATCAAATACAGACAAATTTTTAAAAAACTAAAATTAAAATAAAATTAAAAGATTGGGATATTAAAAAATAATGAAAAGTATTTTTAAAAAATTATTTGGACATTTTGCCTTCCATCACCACAATCTTGTGTCCTGTCTGTACCGTGGCACCTTCTCCCACTCATTCCCCAGTCTCTCACTATTTTTCATTGTGTTTTCAATGAAGTTTTAGGTCACAGCAAAGTCACACACAGAATACAGTAGACTCTCATATATCCAACATCCTCCCTCTTTCCTCCTCCCCATATTAATACGCTTTTATATATGGATGGTACCTTTGTTATAACTGATATACAAATAGTGAAACATATCTACTAAACATGGTCAATGGTTTACATTATGATTTACATTTTAGAGCATATACTTTTATAACTTTTGATAATATTTACCATATGCTGTGTCTATCAATGTAAGATCATGTAGAACATTTTTACTGCCCACTAAAATCCCCTGTTCGATCTATTCTATTTCTCCATTCTCCCCTCTGTGGAGCCCACATAGACCCCCTGGCTTCACTCATTGGATGACAAGATTCATAGTTACATACAACAACATTGTGGTCTTGACACACTGGTTTGACCTCCCCCATTAGGAACTGTCCATGGTCTCAAGAGACTCCCACCTGTGTATTAGTGAACAAATTGAGACTCCTGAGGATGGGAGTCAAACTCCTTCCCACTTATTATGTGGGTATCCACCCACTGATATAACACATTATGACAGAATGATCACTCACACACTCCCTAGAAGCCTGCTTCAGTTTCACCCTGTCCCAAATGCCTCCCCCACTTCCAACACCCTTAACTAGTAACCCTTCCTTGTCATATTGCCATAAGAGCATTCCCAACTTTATTCTTTCAACCACATACCCAAAAATCC
This sequence comes from Cabassous unicinctus, assembly GCA_029593785.1. Taxonomy (NCBI): domain Eukaryota; kingdom Metazoa; phylum Chordata; class Mammalia; order Cingulata; family Chlamyphoridae; genus Cabassous; species Cabassous unicinctus. The sequence goes on along the minus strand of JAQZBX010006140.1, from coordinate 16,792 downwards.
CCAGTGTTTGCCTGGTCCCTGTCCCAACCCTCCCCCCTGCTAGTTCCCTGGACCTCCCATCCTACCATTCCCAATATACCCACCTGTCAAACCTACACCACCCAACCCAATAATATCACTACCCTCCTGTCATACCCTTTCAATACACATCTACACACTTTCACCTTACCATAGTTTACATCCCTATGAGTTTTGGCTCAACCTTCTTCTCCCTTTCTATTCTTTGCAAACCTATCTTCCAGACAATACCTCTCTGAGTCTGCTCAATTTGCTTAATTCACATCAGTGAAGTCATCCTTCAATGCCTGGCTTGCTTCACTCAACATTAAGGTCTTCAAGATTCATCCATGTTACCCCGTGTGTTAGCACTTTTTCCCATCTTACACCTGAGTAATATTCCACTGTATTTATGTACCACATTTTCTTTATCCATTCATTTGTTGATGAGCACCTGGTTTGATTCCAACATTTACCAATAGTGAATAATGCCACCGGACATTGGTGTGCATATGTCTGTTCATGTCTTTGCTTTCAATTCTTCTGGGTATATACTCAGCAGTGAAATTGCTGGATCATATGAAAGATCTATAGTTAGTTTTTTGAGGAACCTCCAAACTGTCCTCCATAATGGCTGGACAATTCTACAATCCCACCAGCATTGGAAGAGGGTTCCCATTCACCACATCCTCTCCAACACTTATAGTCTACTGGTTTGTTTGGTTTTTTTTAATAGCCACCATTCTAATGAGTGTATGATGGTATCTCATTGTAGTTTTGATATACATTTCCCTAATAGCTAGTGATGTTGAATATCTTTCCATGTGCATTTTAGCACTTTATATTTCTTCCTTGGTGAAGGGTGTTTTCGGGTCACTTGCCTATTTTTATAAATGGGTTGTTTGTCTTTTAATTTTTGAGGTGTAGGGTTTCTTTATATAGGCAGGATATTAGAATCCTTTCAGATATATGGTTGCCAAATATTTTCTTCCATTGTGTAGGCTGCCTTTTTACTGTCTTAATAGTATCCTTTGAGGTGCAAAAGTTTTTAATTTTGAGAAGATCCCATTTATCTATTTTTTCTTTTGCTGCTCATGTTTTGGGTGTGAAGTTCATGAAACCATTTCCTGTTACAAGATCCTGTAGCACCTTCCCTACATTATCTTTCAAGGTCTTTATGGTCTTAGTTCTTATATTTAGATCTTTGATACATCTTGAGTTGATTTTTGTATAAGGTGTGTGATGGTATTTGTCTCTCATTCTTTTGGATATGGATATCCAGTTCTCCAAGCACCATTTGTTGAAGAGGCAATTCTCCCCCAGTTGAGTGGGCTTGGTGGCCTTGTTGAATATCAGATGACTGTATATGCAAGGATCTATATCAGAATTTTCTAGTCATTTCCACTGGTTGGTATGTCTATCCTTGTGCCAATACCATGCAGTTTGGGTCACTGTAATTTTGTAGTATGTTTTAAAGTCAGGTAGTGTGATACCTCTAATTTCATTTTTCTTTTCAATATTTCCTTGGCTATTTGTGGCTTCTTACCCTTTCTAATAAATTTTGTAGTTATTTTTTCCAATTCAACAAAATACAGATCGTTTCCTGATAAAAAAACATTGCAAAAGATAGGAATAGAAGGAAACTTTCTGAACATGATAAAGGGTATATAAGAAAAACTCAAAGCTAATATCATCTTCAATGTTGAAATCCTAAAAGCTTTCCCTCTAAGATCGAGAACAAGACAAGGATGCCCACTCTCACCGCTCCTATTTAACATTGTCTTAGAATTACTTGCTCGAGCACTGAGGTAAGAAAAAGATGTAAAAGGCATTCAAATTGGAAAGGAAGAAGTAAAGATTTCACTGCTTGCATATGACATGATCCTATACATTGAAAGCCCTGAGAAATCTACAACAAAGCTTCTAGAACTTATGAATGAGTTCAGTAAAGTCACAGGCTATAAGATCAATGCTCAAAAATCAGTAGCATTTCTGTATACCAGTAACGAGCAATCTGAGGAGGAAATCAAGAAAAAATACCATTTACAATAGCTAATATGAGAATCAAATACCTGGGAACAAATTTAACTAAATATGTAAAGGACTTATATATAGATAACTACACAACACTGTTAATGGAAATCACAGAAGACTTAAATAAATGGAAGAATATTCCCTGTTCATGGATAGGAAGACTAAACTTCATTAAATGTCTATCCTACCTAAACTTTTCTACAGATTTAGTGCAATCTCAATACAAACCAACACATCATTTTTTATTGAATTAGAATTGCTTTCAAGTTAGATCTTTAGAGGCATAACAAAGTTCACATTTTGTATTGTTTCAGTAACTTGTATAATTGTTTAGACTTGTCCTGCATATTTCCTACCTTGTTAAATCATGAAATAGAATATATAAAGGAAAGTTTAAAAAAAAATACTTACTGTTGGTTTATTCCTGAAACCTCCGCTTAAATCAAGAAGCAGAATACTGCCATAATCTCCAAAGCCCATGTTATGAGACTTCCTGAATGTAACACTTTCTTTCTCCTTAAATTAGTAATCTATTCCTTACCTGATTATCTTGTACAGGATTATCTCATGGAAGTTCTTAGTGTCCATTTCATTGGCTTCCTTTGAAGACAGAATGAGATTATTTGGTATGCAGATCATATGGTAAATGCTCAAACATGTTTGCTATTATTTATTCTGCTCATGCAGGACATTGGAATCCAGGAAAATTAGAATGACTGAATTTGTTAGGTGTCAATAATTGTGGGAAATACATGGTTTTGCATGAACTATAAGGTACTATGAAAAATTGGGGGTTTTCTTTTGTGATTATGAATATGAGTTCTGGACTAAGAAAACTCTGGTTTCAAGTTCTGACTTGCTAAGTACTAGTTAGGTATTCTGTATATAAGGAAAACATCAAGTAATTTGTAACTCTTTAAAATACAATTACTCTTGTATGAGCTACAAACTGAAGACAATAACATGTCAGCTTAGTATTTTATTCTTCCCTAAGGTCTCCTTTATCTAGCTTAAATTTGAAACTCAAAACTGACTCACTTATTTAGTTATGTGAAAAATATTGTCTCTATATTTTGGATGAAGAAATCATTGTTGAAAGAAATGAAGTTACTTGCAGAGTTCACAACTAAAATCAATGTTAGTCTCAAGATTAGAAAAGAGATCCTCTCCAGTCTACAATTAAGGAGCTAGAAAATTGGTGGCAATTTATACATGAGGAATCATTAATTTCAGGAGAAAGGGAAATCAAAAAGGGAAGATTTCAATAAGTGAAATAAAGCATCATCTGTGACTTTGAAATTTGAGAAAACTGGTTTTTCATATACATATTTATAAAAGTTATTTGGTTGGAATATCAACAATTTAATTAGAGTAATTTACTTTGCAGCAATAAATGCATACAGAATGTTTGGCATTGCCTGAGTACTCTACTGACCTTATTTCTTAAGAAGAGTAATTTCATGTGTGAACCATAATTTTCTGAATACTGTTATTACATACTTCATGAATTTCCCAAAATCATAACAAAGTCTTCTTAATTTATAATCGGATGAATAAGAAACCAAAGACTCATAACATTTTACTTCCATAAGAGAAATTTATTATTTGAAACATTTGTAAAAGCTGAAAGGAAAGACTGAAAATGCACAATTCAATAGGAAAAAGCTCAGGATATTTATAGAGAAAATGCAATTTATATTATATATGTGGAAAGTTATTTCTTTCTACTTGAATTCAATATTTATTTTTTCTAGTTTAGGTGGATTTTTACATACCATTTCCCATTTTATTTTGGGAGGTGGAGAATATGGGGAAAGAAATTCACATTTGTTTGTTTTCCCCATGCACATGACTAAAATAAAGTTATTGTTTATATCCACTCAAATTAATAAGCAATTAATTTAAGAGTTCTCCAAACCAGTATTTAATATTATTTTAAAATTTAAAAGCCTAAAATAGGCTTTTCACTTATAAGTGAGGAAATATTTACACAGCATAATTGGGGTTATACTGAGAGGCTTTACTCCCAATGGCTTATATACCAGATAATTCTAAATCTTAAAATTGCATAATACAGAATGTGATTTAGATGGATTAAGTTGTTGGTGATGTCTTCCTTTTGTGTATGTTCTGTACTACCAGACTGTTGCCTTCTGGTTTTCCATCTTATTGAGAACATGAAAGATTTATATAATTAAAGGTAAAGAAAAAAAATGCATAGTTCAGATTAATTTATTTTTAAGGTTACATTTTCATTGCAATGGAATTTTTCATTTTGAAGCTGACAATGGTCAACTAAATCTGTAAAAGAATTTTGAAGAGGAAACTTAAAAATTACTTGATGGAAAAATATATGTATATGTGGAGAGAGCAAGGTGGTGACAAAATAAGGAGCTCCAAGAGCCAGCTATCTAAATCACTGTGTTGGGGGACCTAGGAGAAAAGAAGAGCATACTGCAGAATCCCATTTGCAGTGACAATTCATGAGTAAGACACTCCACACTGAGGAGGCCCATTCCCTGCAAGAGACACAATCAGTTCAGGGTCCATTCCCTAGCTGGAGTTGGAAGCTCCATTTCCCAAAAATGGGAGAGGAAGAGAAAGTTAGACACCAATTTCATCTACAGATGAGTAAATTTGGATGACTGAAGTCCAATTCTAAAAACAACTAAACTTTGAGTATGTCCAAATCAGAAATAGGCCAGTAGCCTCCATTTTAACTCTGGCCCTGGCAAGAGGGGAAGTGGGGTTGTACTGTGAAAAATCTTGATTTTTATGAACAATAAAAAAAA